>JAUZNJ010119021.1:0-19304 GCA_034780135.1 Jordanella pulchra | reverse complement strand
CTGTTAATCAGCTATGAATGGAAATCAGCTGTGGTGAAACAGGGAAACCTCTAAAACCTGCAGGACAGCGGCCCTCCAGGACCGAGGTTGGACATGCCTGCACTAAGCCAAGGTTGCAGACACTTGAAGTGATTCTTACTATGTCTGAACCTTGGAGCTGAATTGGTTGGTTTCTTTGGTCAGTGCATATCCTCATAAGAAATTGATTTAGTATTACACATAAAAATGCTGATCTGAAAAACATTTCTTTAAAGTAGTCCAGTTTGTTTTTCAGCTGACAAATAAGGAAAAAAATATATACTTTTTATTAAAATGTTTGCAGTACAGAAGCCAGACCAGCTTTACAGGGGCACTGGCCCCTGTCTAGAACAGCCCATGCGGGGGACGAATACTAAACAGGCTTATATACACAATAGTTATACTAGGAAGTCCGACTCAGGAATTAAATTAGTAAATGCTTGTCTAAGGAATCTCGCACATAAAGATTTACTGAACATATTTGTTCAAAAAGATCTAATGAAACAAAAGTGTTTATCTTACTTCACAGCATAACCAACATTATTATTGGGCCGTCCTCCTGGACATTCACATTTGCACTTTGTCCTCTGATAACATAGTATATCAACCCGTCTCTGACACTTGAAGTAAACTTTATCCCTCTTCTATCTCTGCACAGTTTGTCCTGCTGGCTGGAAGCCAGGGAGCGACACAATCGTCCCTGACGTGGAGAAGAGCAAAGCTTTCTTCTCAAAGCAGTAAATCCAGATGTCTACTGCGCAGCTGTATTCATGAGCCCAGCACTTGTCTTTGGATCAGAGGTGTCCCTATAAAGCACTATAGCATTCAGAACTAACACATTAGAACAAACTTTGCAATAGTTAAAGAATCCTCTGCAAGTATTCCCCTTGTATGTTCAGACTGCAGTTGATGGGATGACCTCATAGTCTCACGCACTGAAAGTTTTGTTTCCCTTTTTTCAAAAAAAAAACCTTCTTCCTGTTATTGATTTAACATCATTATTAAAGCAGTTGGAATAAAAATCTGAGTGTTTTTTTTGTTTTTTTTATCTCAATGTCCACTAGATGGCAGCAAAACACTGACTCTTACCTAAAGACTTGTCTGTTGTGTTTTAGCTCTTGGACCTGATGCAGTTGAACAGCTTTGCCTGGCAAAAGATCACAGTACGTCACAAAGCTGCCAAGTCTTGGTTAATATTGGAGTTATTGTGGTGGTTGACTCAGCACAACAAGCTGCTGTTGCCAAATGGCTTCAGTTCCTGTTAGGAAAGATTGGATTAAGGTTTTAAACGCGATTGATCTATGAAATGTTATCTTAAGTTGAAGTAATGTTTGATTATAGCAGTTTTCTTCAACTGAAAGGTCCCCCTAACCAAATAACTGTTTTCATTGGATTTTTTTTTTTAAGTATCTCGTTTCCACAATTATATTAAAAGTAATCATTTTAGTTACCAAATGCAGCTAAGCTATAAACAGCCAAACTTGGCTTTTTAGAAAACATTGCTTTGATGTAGATTATTGGTCTGAAGCATATCATTTGTTGCCATAGGTGCTTCATTTGATTTTAGAATAACTTAAGCAAATTTCTACCTATTCTATTCGATCAATTTGAATTTCAGATATACTGAGGAACAGTACTGTTTAATCCATCTCTCCCTTCTGCTTGACGTTTATCTGTAATATGTTCACACAATAGACTACATGTTTTTATTCCTAAGTTGGCTCTAGATACCCAATATTAAAATATTTCCATTGAAAACTGTAAAAATCAACTTTTTTTTAAGGCCTATTACCACCAGCTTTTCTTTCCGACAACCAACCAAAAACCTGATTACGAAATGTTTTCATGGAACTATCTTTTCTCTTTCCTGGGTTGCTGATCACAAAGCTTGTTTTGGGAAACTGAAAGCAGAACGAGGGAAACTCCCTTCACTAGAATAAACTCATTGACAAACCTCTGTGCTGTGGTGTGAAGGGCAGAGCGCAGCCTCTGACTGGCAATGTAGGAGGGAGTTCCCGGAAACCTTGTCGTGACATGACGCCATATGAGTTTTACGCACGTACGTCAATAAAGAGGGGAGGGGGGGAAAAAAGTCCTACGCTGGGACGTTTAGCAACTTCTGGTGTAAACTTCTGATCAGTGACAACAAGTGCGGTTATGTTTACGAGAAATATGACCGTGTTTTTCAAAGAAGACATTTATAAGCAGCTTATTTTTAATTACATATTTACTTTTACTTAAATACAGGTAGAAAAAAAAAAATCACAAATAACTTATACACGTAAAAAGCATCACACATATGGCAAACAAAAATGTAAACAGGGAAAGCCAAGACGACACTTTTAAAAATTCTTTTTCAAAAATGCCCTAAGTGTTTGGTTGTATTATTTCAGGCTGATTGTAAGATTTGTTTTTGTCGTATGGCTTTGTTTAAAGCCATATTTTCAGTTCTCATACACTCAGCGTATAAAGTCTTGTGTTTTTCAGTGCAGTTTTAGTCCAGTGTTCATTTTTTTTCTCTTTTCTTTTTTAAAAAGTGCATAATTTCTTCAGAAAGACTTCACTTTCGGCGCTAACATGAGCTGGCAGCCACTGCTCACATGAGTCATGACTTTCTGTTTGAGCTGAGCCACCTGCTCCCTCAGCAGGGAGGCCGTGTTTGATAGTCCGGCGTTATCCGTTTTCAACACCTTCACCTTGTCCTCCAACCGGGCGATGCGCTCCAGTTTGCGTCTCCGACACTTGGAAGCTGCCAGCCGGTTCCTCAGCCGCTTGCGCTCCGCCTTGATCCGCTCCTGACTCTCCAGATCGATGGGAGACATCGGCGGGGAGCTGTTATCGCTGCTCTGCATGTCGGGCACCGTTTGGGGCTCCTCCTTTAAACCACCGAAGCGCTGCGAGTGGATGCCGGCTCCTGGCAGGGAGTGCTGGAAGTGGTGCGAGCCGTGCGCCATCGCCTGTGGATGCTGGTGGTACTGGTGGTGCGGTAGGTAGCTGATGGTTGTGGACGGGTAACTCCCTGCAGAGGTCAGGCTGGGGTTCGTGGGACAGCTGCTCAGGTTGGTGTACTCCAGAGCTTCTGTCTGCATAGAGTGGGCGAAAACAGCGCCCGGAGCCTGACACGGCATCCCACCGGCGCTGATGGAGACGTTCGGAGGCGCCATCTGGTTCATCTTGTGCAGATCGTCCAGCGCTTTGACGAAGCCTTCTGCGAACACCTCCTGGTCCTCTGTGATGCCGCGGTTGTAAAGGTACTGTGCGGGGGTCGGCGTGGTGAGGACTCCGTTGCTGCTCTGGATGATGAGCCGTTCGAGTTCAGGAGAGGCGAGCTTCAGAGAGCCCACGTCCGCGCTCCCCGCCGGGTAGAAATCAGTGTCAGCGCGCAGGTGCTGTGTCTTGAAGCTCGAGTTCCGATATGAATCGGAGAAGTTCAAGTTCATATTCTGCTTTAGCAGCTTGTAGTCTGGCAGGGCTGCGCCTGGATGGCCATAAGCAGAGAGAAACGAGTCGTCATAAAAAGGCTGTTCCATTATTGTGGACATATTGTGTTTTTGTTTTGTTTTTTTAAAAAAAGACAGTCAAATACAAGAGTGCGCTGCAAACGATGCTGCTGTGTCCCAAATGTGCCAATCTCCAGCGCAAAGTCCCGCAGTATTTATTTAAAGCTACGAAAAACAGCAAAACTTCCAAAATATGGGAACTGTACTGTACCAAGTCGTCGGTTTGTACCTTTAGATGGATTCAAAGCGGAGTCCAGAGATTGACTCAGATGTTTTCATTCCTCTTCCTCTCTCCGTGTGTCTTAACTTCTCCTCAGTTTCCTTATTACTGACAGCAGCAGGGGCGCTCCTTTGCTTTTACCAGTCTCAAGATCTGCACGCCGATTGGCTGTTCGTTAGAGGTCCCGCCCTCCTCGTGAGATTGACATTGACGTTGTTGCCAGTAACGCAAGGCTATAAACAAGACAGTGGGAAACTCGTCCCAGGTAAACACTAGATTCTTAAAATTCAATTTTACGAAATTAAAAAAACAAACAAAACAAAAAACACAAAAATGATTCAGAATGTATTAAAATGAAAAGTGAGCCGGGTAGCCTAATAGATCATTAGGAGATCACAGCCTTTCTAAAACAACCAGCTTTCCTCCAGTTCAAGGATATATACTCCAGCGCTGACTCATGTGATCCAAACTGATAAGCACCACTCCATATTTGGGTATCCTGGAGCACTAGTTCCTTCCTGGCCTGAGCAGGAAGCCAATCCCATCCTGGCCCACTTCCAGCTGCTGACAGGGATGTGGGAGGAGAAGGAGATGTAGTAGGTTACTCCTGCCCTCTTCTAGCCAGAAGGCAAGGAGAGAACAGGTACTATGAAACATGTCCAGAGGTGTCTGGCAAATATTTGGGATATGTCAGAATAAACTCCTGATGTCAAACAAACTCCTGATGCTGCTATCTACTTAAAAAAAAAAAAACATGATTCTGTGTAATAGAATCTTGCTTTGCTTCATTGTAGCCCAAAGCGTTTCTGTGTGAGCATGAACACATGACAGATCTACTCAGGTATTTGTGACGGAAGACATATTCCCTGATTTGAACACCTGTTTGAGAAACAGACATTTTGTCTTGTCTGTATGGTAATGAGCTGTGAATCAGTCCCCTGAGGGCCACACTTCCACACTCCTTTAGCTTTACAATTTTTCCAGAATTCAGGTCACATTTGTTAACATATAGTTTTGTCTGTGTTTATTTCTTTTCTACTCATTTAAACTCTAAAATTAAAAAGTTGAACAAGCTCTTCTCGACTCATCAACCATATGTCAACATACTAGTGGTGATCTGCACTGTCAAAACGAACTGGTTCTCATGCGTTTTCTTCTAATATCAGGAACATCTTCATACTAACTATAGAATAAATGTAGTACATCGTATGACTGTTACTGTCAAAAAAAACCCTTCAGCAGCATCAGAAGAAGTCTTTAACCTAGAGCTATGCTATTCAAAGTAGCCATCTGGTAGCAAAAGACACCGTCAGAAGTATCCACAGCTGTAGACTGTCCAAATCAAAATACGTTTTATGCAAACAGTGCCTTGCAAAAATACACATGCCCCTTGAACTTTTCACGTTTTGACAAAACCACTAACTTCACTGTTTTGTTTTGTTTGAGTTGAATGTAATAAAGAAAAACAGAGAAGTGAAAATGTACAAAGTAGAAGAAAAGTAGATATGGTTTTTAAAGGTATATGACAAAAAAACAACCACCATGTCATAAAAAGCACGCTTTCAAGCATGTGTATTTAGTCCCTCTGAGTCATACTTTTTACTGTAGTTGCTGCTTCTTTAGGCATACTTTGCACATATGTTTACCTATTGCCAGCCTTTCTGGTACAGAACAAGACTGTTTTAAATAAAACTTGAAGGGCAGGGTCTTTTTTGTGTCACTGGGTAACTTTATATTAGAGATTGCAAAAGTCACATGTGGTGTTCCCCAAGGCTCCATCTTAGGGCCCCTCCTATTAAATAGATTTAATAGCCACAATTTTCCTTAGTTGAATACAAACAAAACTGAAGTTATTGTTTTTAGACCAAAAGAAAATACATCAGGAGTTTTAACACAGCTTCAGTCAATATAGCTAGAAACCATCAATCAGGCTTGAAATATGAGTGTAGTGATGAACTCAGACCTGAACCTTCAGAGGCTCATAAAGACAGTAACAAAGTCGTCCTTCTATCACTCGAAGAACATCTCTAGGATTAGAGGACTAATGTTTCAGACATAACTAATGTATGTGTTCGTCTTTTGTATAATTGATTACTATAAAGGTGTTTTCAAAGGTCTCCTTAAAAACTGGATCAGACAGCCTCAGATGATCCAAGTTTCTGCTGCCAGCATTCTCACTAAAACTAAGAAAGTGGAGCACATCAGCCCAGTTAAAGCTGTTATACTGCTTGTGCATCTCAGAGAACAGACTTTAAAATACTTAGCTCCAAAATATATTACAGACTTGTTGTCAGAGTATCAACTACTCAGACCTCTCAGGATCTCCTGGCTCAAATCTACTCTGTATACCCAGAGCCAAATGCAGAGTAAATTCTTATGCTCCGTTAATCTGGAACAGACTCTCAGAAAAAATGTTTTGTACGTCTGCTTCTATCTCCTTGAACCTCAGCAGTCAGTCTCAGCAGAGGGCCGTTCACACTGAGCTGGTTCTTTCTGTTAAAAGGGAGTTTTTTTTCCTCTCCACTGTTGCTGCTTACATACTCAGGGTGAAGGATTGCTGAATAGTTGATGACAAAATGCAAGTGAAAATGTCACCCCCACAAGTTTATCCAGGAGGAATGTGTCCTTGAAGCCAGTGAGTCGATACAAGCAGCTGGTTTCCTTGATAGAAACTTTGAACCAATCTGACTGTAAGTTCTGAATTCATTTAAAAGAACTAAAACCATCAGTTTCTTTAAATCAAGATTAAAGACATGTTTTTTTAGAGTAGTATTTGACTGTACGAACCATAAATAGCTATGTTTTCAGCCTGACCTTCCCTTAATTATAAATTGTTTCATTTTCTTCATAATTTTCTAATTCTAATGATTCACTTTCATTCTATTTAATTATTTGTGTTGTCCCTATGTCACTGCAATGTACTTTTCTTTATCTTTTTCTTCTCATGTACAGCACTTTGAGTTGTCTTGTCACTGAAACATGCACCATAAATAACCCTGCTTTGTCTCACCTTGCCTTGCCTATTGCTGTTTTGCAAACTTCTTCAATATTTGTCGAGAAATAAAAATCGAACTTTGGTATATAAATTCTGCCCCGTTTTCTATGACAACCCATCCAAAAAAATCAGATTTAGCCAATTCCCTTTAGAAAACTATCACTACACCCTGAAAACGCAATCCCGATAGCAGTATCATTCCCATCTGCAGAGAAATGAAAGTCACTGGACTTACTGGACAGATGAGGATAGCTTAATACAAGCCACTGCACTGCCATAACAAACATTTCCTAACATAGTTCTTAAGGTATGTATATATTTCAATCACTCACAAAGAAAAATTAACCCTGCAAAAAAACGTTTTTATTAGTAAACCTTTTTTTATGACAAGGCATTTAATGTTTTCTTGTAATCACGTGTAAAAAAAAAGAGTCTTTTCGATGTACAGCCATTAAACGCAAATCCGTTTTTATTCTAAGAAACAGAATGAGTCACTGTTTTGAAGAGGTTATAGAGAAAACAACAGACACACAGAAAAAAAAAATACAGGTTTTTTCTCTTGTAAGGGAGAACAACAGATTTAACTGATCCTGTTTGTTTCTCGTGATACGTTACTCCAGCATCTGCACCCCCCACCACCACCACCACATTTAAACATTTCAAATAAATGTGAGCTAACCATGATGACTTCATTGTGGCGTATTTTGGCTTGTATCAGATTCCAGGCAACACCTGATGTTGTTTTATCACGCTGAGTAATAATATCTCCCCCATTATTAAGTGTAAATATGGATTTCTGACTCTCCGGTGTCCATTTTAAGACATTCTGCTCATGATTAGCTGTCATGTAGCTTGAACACTTTTCTGTACACTCCCTTTCTGAAGCAGAGCGGCTAGTTAGACTATGTCCTATCTAATCAACAATGATCAACTTCATAACACGTAACCTTTTCCACTATTTGTCATGTTACAATCAAACAATTCAATAGGATTTTACTGGATAGACAAACACGTGGTAGTGCATCAGTTTTCAAATGAAAATCCCCAGTGTTATGTAATCAATCTCCTTTACTCAGATCCAGAAGTGGGTAATAACTAGTTACATTTACTCAGTTACATATGTTTGTAAAACTTTAGAGAATATATTTTTAGGAGTAGCTTTACAATGCTAAAATAACTAATTCATCCCATGGTTCAATTTAATGTTTCGTCTTTAAAATTTACTTTAATCGTTTAATCGTTACAGTCAGGTTTAAGCTTCAAACATTTTAACAAAGGATAACAGTTTTCATCAGTTGGATCAGGGGTCTGCATGCAACCTTGACTTGTTTATTTTTAATCCTTTTTAAATTTGATATTTTTTCCTCTTTGCTCCCTTGAAAAAATGTTTATCCCACCCTTGTAATTTTCATCCAAATCACGACTGGGTGGATAACATTGTTAATACCCTTGGGGGGCTGTTGCCTTGCAGCAAGAAGGTTCTGGGTTTGATCCTAGCCTGGAGTTTTCATGTTCTCCCTGTGCATGCATGGGTTCTCTCCAGGTACCCCGGCTGTTTGGTGACATGGTATGTACCACACTCAACATGGACCAGAGGAAGCAAAGGAAAGAGTCGTCTCAGGGAATTAGAAAGAAGATTATAGACAAGCATGTCAAGGTAAAGGCTATAACAATCTCAAAGCAGCTTGATGTTTCTGTACCAACAGCTGCACATATTATTCAGAAATGTTAAATCCATTGGACTGAGACAGATAACACAAATTGTGATAAAAGAGCCCAGAAAACCCCTGAAGTAAGTAAATATGAACTTCAAGGAACATCAATTTCAGATGGTGTAGTTGTTTGAGTGGATTTAATGTGAGACGACCAATAAGGACACTATTGTTAAAAAATTATAAAAAAAAACAGACTAACATTTGCTAAACTACATGTTAACAAGCCACAATGCTTCTTGGAAACTTTCCTATTTACAGATGAGACAAAATTGAACTTTTTGCTAGAGACATCAGCTCTTTATTCACAGACAGAAAAATGTAATTCTATCTAGAGAAGAACACTGTTCCCTACTGTTAAACATGGAGGAGGCTCTGTTATGTTCTGGGGCTGCTTTGCTTTATCGGTCACACAGTGTCTGAATCTCTGCAGGTTACAATGAAATGTCTGAATCTCTGCAGGTTACAATGAAATATCAAGACTATCAAGGGATTCTAGAGAGAAATGTGCTGCTTAGTGTCAGAAAGCTTGGTCTCAGTTGCATGGGTCTTCAAAAGGATAATGACCCCAAAAAACAGCTAGAAACACCCAGGAATGGATAAGAGAAAAACATTGGACTATTCTGAAGTGACCTTCAATTGTTCAGTTGCCATGTAGCTTTTACAAAATACTTTTCACTCTTACTTATGGAATTTCTTGGATGACTAGTTTTCACCTTTTACTTAAGTAATAAAAAACATTGAAAAAGTTTTACACATACTTGAGTACAGTGGGTTCTCTTCCTGCTTTTACTTAGATCCCATTAAATGAAGGCAACTAGCAGTTTGAATCAAGACATGCAGGGGGGGCTTTTTCAATTTTCAAAATTGAATGGGAGCTAGATGTCACTAAATCCAGGACAAAC
Organism: Jordanella pulchra; assembly: GCA_034780135.1. NCBI lineage: Eukaryota > Metazoa > Chordata > Actinopteri > Cyprinodontiformes > Cyprinodontidae > Jordanella > Jordanella pulchra. The sequence goes on along the minus strand of JAUZNJ010119021.1, from coordinate 9,954 downwards.
CTGGAGGAAACCTGGTTAGAATCAGTAATGTCTAATTAATTTTACCTTTCAGGAGCAAAACAGCCCTAAAGTGCCTCCAAAGCTACACTGGTTTGGTTTGTGTTAGAATCTGTGGTAAGACTTAAAATGCGACCCCAAGCTTCAGACATCATTAAAAATAAATAACACATCAACTTTTTTACACTAAATATTTTGAAAGCCATGTTTCCATTCCCAAATCATGGGCTATCACTTAAAACCACGATAAAATACATTGATACTTGTGGTTTTGTTGTAAAATCATTTGGGAAATTTTAAGCAGTATAGATACCATTTAAAGGTAATTTTTGTTTGTTTACAAGAATGTCTGATGCAACATCAGCCGAATCTTTCTGCAAACTTCTCCTGCCTGGTTGGTACAGCAGTCACACAGTGGTCAGTTTGGGCCAGGCTCCTCCTATTGAAACCTCGGTCAGATGTCCTGGTCTGGTTCTGCTGTCAGGGAAGACAAGCATCAGGGGAAACAGAAAAGCAGAAGTTGTTTCAGGGAAACGGGCTGAAGTATCTGTCACTGGTCAGTTCCAGTTTCAGAGTGACCTCAACCGCTTTAAAGGTCACCGAAGTCATGATCATTTTGAGGAATGTCTCTTGTTGTTTGAATTCTAAATGTTTTTTTTTAATCTTAAATAATTTAATAATCTAACAATAAGGTATTTAAATACACTTGACTTCTTATGTGAGATCCTTATCTGCACTAAACTGTATTTATTTTTGTTCACATGAGCATAATTATATAGAGCTATGGGCAAAAATTCAAAGAAGCAGAGTGCAAACACCTCATACGAGCAATTCTGTCACTTTCTCTGAACAAGGGTATGATTCACATTGACAGATAAGACCACGGAGAACAAAGTAGCGACAGAAAGAGAAAAAAAAAACACCTATGAAAGTAGCAGAGGAGTGTGTAGGTGAAATCAGCAGCTGTGGAGCTGACATCGCCCATGGCGGAGTCTTATAAAAACACTATTAGTGTTCTTTAACGGCCATTAGCACATCATGGAGGGACAACAAGGCTGCTGGCTGAGCCTGGAGGAGAGACTGAAGGCAGGTGAGCTGAATGAGGCCAAAGCCTGCAGCTGCACCTTAGAGCAAATTAGCCTTTTTCAGCTGAATTAAGGAACCATTACATCAAAAGAAAGTCTGCTATCATACTTTTGATAATGATATTTTTCTACTGACAATTCAGCGAAGTGCAATATGAATCTTTACGAGATAACAACAAGCAACTCTTCTGTCGCATACTGACAGGAAATTTTAAAATACACGAGAGGAGGATGACAAGTTCAAAATATTTTATGGTAAAACACTTCCCACGGATGAGTTCCACGCAAACAGTACTGTGAAAATGTCTTTCTTTCTTCTGCTTTCTAGTTTTTCATCAAAGTTAAATGTGTGATATGATAAGATGCATTTTATTAAAAGGAATGAATAGAGTAAATATAGAGTTCAGTTTTTTGAATATATATTTCATTTATCACAGAAAGAAAAGTTATCCAAAACCAAGAATTTTTAGAGTGTACCATTATTTTTATAGTCACACTTGTATCAGATCACTACATGAGCTGCAGAATCAAGAAAATCCCTTAAATTGAACAAATCTGATGGCAAAAAGCATGATAGAAAAAAATCTTGAAAAGAAACACATCATAAGATATCTATGTTAAAGAGCAGACAAGTATCAAACTTATTGACATCTCTCAGTTTGAGGATTCCAAATCTGTTGTAATGCAGAAAATCGTGTTGAATCATCCAAGGAGAGGATGGCCAGAACAACATTTAACCCCCCGCTGACCTCACTTGCTTAAGATTTGGTCAGTTTTCATGTTACATAGAATAAGCATCTCAGAAAACCTTCCGTATACCAGCGGTCAAACATGGTGGTGGAGGTGTAGTAGTCTGGGGCTGCTTTTTCTTCTATTCGCCAACCATGAAATTTGTAAAAGAAATGGCCATGAGTTTGTTACCTTAAACTTGGTTGCTCTGAGCGGTAAAAAAACCAGTAAGTTGACATTCTATATATTAAGAAATTAAAGTTTTTTGTGGCCCAGTCAAACTCTGGTCTTCAATCTATTGGAGATGTTGGCGTGACCTAAAATAGGTCATTCATGCTTGAAAAACCTCTGGTGTGGCTAAATTGAACAAAATCTGCAAAGAAAGTGGGGCAAACTCCTCCACAGTGTCACACAAGAATAATTTCCAGTTAGTGCAAAAGCTTGATAGCAGACGTTGATGCCATGGGTGGCGCAACTAGTTATTAGGTCTAGGTAGCAAATGCGTCTCAAATTACAGCCAAGTTGGTTTGAATTGCTTTTGTTTTTTTTAAAAAAACCCAAAACAAAACACTGTTTTGTATTTATTTAGGTTATCTTTGTCTGATATCAAAATTTGTTTGAAAAAGAAGCATCAAGATTTACAAAGAGACAAAAGCTTCATCACATCTTCGAAGGATGTTGCTTTCTCGCTTATGAATTTCTATTAAACACAAAAACTTTTAGCAGAAAAGGACAAAATTGCTGAATGCCTCAGAGCTGTTCGTTTGGTCGTCGTTTCAATGTTAACTCTCTCCTCCCTTTATAAAACACTGGTTGACTTTATTAAATGAACCAGAAATAACGTCTCTCCTGTGTCTTTGGCAAGGTCCTTCTCGCTGGAAGCTCGATGACCTGGAAGCAGCCTGTAGATGTGGTGAGTCAGGTAGAGGGACATTCGTCGGGGCAAAAAGAAGCCTGTTCCCTAAAGGAGAGGACAGCTCATAACCTCATGCAGCACGTTAAATCCACACACTCTACTTAAAGACTGTGTCGATGAAATTAATGCGGAGAAGCAACCTTATGAACATGAGGAGAACCTCATGTTCCAATCATTCCCAACAGCCCCTTTTGGTTCTGCTTCCACCCCTTCATCGTTAGTTGGCTGCCTGTGGGAATTGAAGCGCCTTGTGCATCTAATCGTTTTAATGAAGACATCTTTTAATCAGTGCGTTCTCCGTCTGTAGCTCGCAGATAGTGCCAAGCAGCCTTGTAGCGACGAGAGACCTTTAGCACAAGACATGATGACTGCTGAGGCCAAATGAGCGTGGCAGCAAAAGACAGTCGGACCAAGCTGTCCCCTTGGGCTGACGTAACCCATATGGAGCTGTCCTTCCTACTTCCCCTCCATCCACACAGATGCTTTATCTCCATGCCACTCTCAAAGTCTGTAATAAAGAAAAAAAGGGTGGGAAATAGGGCAATTAAAGCTTGTCTGATTTTACATGCTCATTTATTTTATTAGGAGCTGGCTGCATTGTTGTGAGCACGGTGCAAAATGATGATCGTGATGGTGCTAATTGAAAGATTATGTAAGCCAGCAAGTACAGTCATCACAGCAACTTAAGACGTTTACCAAGTTATACTGCAATCCTTGTTAAGGTTTGTCGACATCAGAATCCATAAACTCTGATGATGATAAATGTTTGAACATGATTTCCTGTTTCAAGGTTAGAACAACAGCAGTCAATGTTTACTATATCTCTTAACAAAGTGCTTCTAATCCAGTGAGCAAAGCCATTGGTGCTGCAGATCAAAATATAATGAAGGCAAAACTATTTCTATCCCTTCAGCTTGTTCCTTTTCTCACAGCCAAAACCTACAATGTGTTTCACTGGATTTGATGTGATCAGTCAATAAAAAGTAATATAACTGTGAAGTGGAAGGAATATGATCCTCTGTTACAATTTGCATTTAGAAATGAAATGCAGAATTGCATTTCAGCTATCTCTTTTTTTGGTGAACTAAAATGCCTTGAAAACAATAATTCTGGAGGTGATTGTGAAACACCGTATAAAGTGAGGAAATGTAGGTGGTGGCATCTTACTGTGGGGATTCCTTTCAGAGTTGGTTTAGAGTTGACTAGAATGGGTGGAGTTAAAGTTAGGGTAATATGGAAGGAAAACAGTTGAAAATTTTTAGATATAAACATATTCCCATTTTAAAATGTCCTAGTCAAAGGCCAGAGAAATATTTTTAAGATAATCTGGGAAAGCTATAACAGTTGATGTTCAAAGATCCAGTCTGACTGAGCTGTGAATATTTTGCTTTATATTTGAAATGTATTCCATTAAATATATTAATGTATTAACCTTTTTTGGTTCAAAACACATGTCTTAGTCCTTCTCCTTGATTCTTTGATGAATCTAAGGTGTTTAGGATCATTAATCTGCTCCAGGAAGCATGATGCTATTATCTTCTGCTTTTTTCTCTAATATAATATTTTTTTACAGGATTTACTATAAACCCGATGTGGGTTTAATAAGGTTCAAGTCTATTCCTACAATGCAAGCCCAAAGCCTGATCAGTATATCCACAGGGATCATCACATACTTTTGTCTCTCTTTGAATAACATTTCTAGAATGTTGCCCTTTACATACACAACACTGACACAAAGCATATTCCAATTTCTTTCATGGACTTTTCCAGAGTATTGACATTTGTTAGTTAACAAGTAAAAAAACTTACTCAATTTCTTTAAAATATTTGTTAAACATTATGTTTTATGTATCCATATTACTATGTTATATTTTATGTAGAAAATTGACTTTACTAAATATTACTTCTTATTTTCACTTTAATTGTCACTAAAAGTAAAACAGTGAATCTTTTATGGCTCTTATTTGAATAAAATTGCTAGATTACAAAATGAATAAAAATAAGTCAGATTTTGGATTTTCTGCAAACATGTTATCAGGCTCCTTTCCTGTGGAACCAACTACCAGTTTAAGTCCGTGAGTCAGACACCCTGTCTACTTTTAAGACTAAGCTTAAAACTTTCATTTTTGCCAAAGCCTATAGTTAGAGTGGCTCAGCTTATCCTGAACTATCTCTATAGTTATCCTACTATAGGCTTAAGCTACTGGAGGACATAGGGACCACCTTTTTATCATTCTGCTTCATTATATCTCTGTTCTCCCATTCTGCAGTTTTTGTTAGTTCAACCTCTAATTTTATGTTTCCCTGTTTTTTTCATCATAGTATCCTTGTCTGGTCTGTTCCTGTTTTTATTGTGACATCATCCTGGAGAGAAATATCAGCTGGGCTGCTGCTGCTGTCAACAGCTTAGATTACAGTTCATAGAGTTGGGCCTGTTATTAGTCCTATTTCTCTCCTAGACATAGCTATTGCATTTACTCTGACTAACTGCATTATGCTCTCCTTCATCCCTTTAACATAAAAATGGCTTAGAGCTAATTTGTTTAACTGCTTCTTTCCCAGAAAAAACTCTTGTGGAGCCTGTTTACTGTTTCCTTTTCTAGCAAAAAAGGTATCTATAGATCTGTGCTTCTCTGCTTGTTTTGTCTAAGTGTCATTATGTCAACATTTGCCCCTGTCTCCTTGAACCAAAGTCGGCCTCAGTAGAACACCGCTCACTCTGAACCTGGTTCTGCTGTAGGTTTCTTCCTGTTAAAAGGGAGGTTTTCCTCTCCACTGTGGCAACATGCATTCTCAATGTGAGGGATTGTTGAATAGTCAATGAGTCGATGCAATCAGCTGGTTTTCCTTAGATAGAAAACTTTGAATCAATCTGACTGTGATCTGATTGAACAGTCTCTATAAAGACCCTTCAGATGATGTGTGTTTTGAATAAACTCGATTGAATTTGATATGAGCAGAGATCCTTCTGATACAAAGGAGACATCATGTGTTGAACTTGACCTTTTTATACCACTCCTCCTGCCATAGATCCAAACAGGATTAAGATTGGTTCTAAACCCCGAAACATTTAAGTGCTGTGCTTGACACTGGACAAGAGTTCCTCTTTGAGTGAGAATAGGAGAAGTGAATGTAAGGTGGCAGGAGTCCGGGGTGTGGAGGATGTGGGCACACCACATTTTCATTTCCTCAGTGAGTTGCTCTAATGGGCCAGCTGTGGTGTTCGTGTGGCGACAGCAGGCTTGAGAAGTTTCAGGAATCACACCAGCAAACAAGTTGGATCAAAGCATGTGCAATGAGACCTGTGAACCTAATCCTGATCCTAACGGGTCTGTGGGGAGGTTATTAACAGTCCAGTTTCTTACCTGCAAATTAAACCTAAGCTTCAGGTCTTATAAATAATCACTTTACTCTTTTTGCTTTGTGTTATTCTAAACAACATGCATTATGAAAAGAATAAAACAAGGGGCTGTGTTACATCGACGGAGGCAATGTTAAATGAGTTAATTTGGGTCACATTTAGTCCAGGTGCTTATTGTTATTATTATAACAACAGGTTCCTAGTAGAGTTGCTTGGCCTACATTATTGAGGTCAATAAAGCAAACATGTTTTAGTGACACTAGACCATTGCAGAGAATGAGTAATGCAAACCACTTAACTTACTTTTGTAATAAGATGCAGATGGATATCTGCAATGCTTTTAATAGTTGTGGTTTGCATTATTGTTAAGCACAGTTACAGCGAACCAGGTATGTAGGTGTTCAACTGGATTTCATTAAATTTCAAAAAGAATGTTGAACGTTGTACATTGAACCCCTCACTTTCTTTTCACCATTTCATCCTACTTGAAATGTTTACAGAATTTTCATTACAAACCTCAGCATTCCCGAAAGACTAAAAAAGATATAAAAAAACACAAATCAGACATTTATCTTCTGGAGCTGTGAGAAAGTGAGTCCCATTCACATGAGATCAAATTACAACATTAATCACAGTAGCTGGTAAATGACTTGGCTTGTTTATTCTTGAGATGTTAAATGAGAAGCTGTGGTATTGGTTTGAGGTTAAGGCCTCACCTCAGCCTACACAATTTCCCAGCAGGTAATTTGAATGAAAAACGGTAGCTATGTTTATCTTTCAGTGCAGACAGGCGAGAGTTATTGTTAGGTATGTTCCTGATATAGAAAATAGAAGTTAAAAAAAGGTATCTTAGATTACTGTGGTAAGGACTTACAACGTGAACCACACTTCCAAGAATTATAGAAAACAGACATTAAGGAAAAAGTCTCCCTTTACTGCAGGGACCTTGGATACAGTATTAAGGTTCCAGTACAATAAATAAAAAAAACACACCTTTTACTGCCTTCCAAATACACACACTGTTCAATAAATATATCCTTGACCCTCCTCAGATCAAACTAAACTTTAATGTTATTTTGGCCTCAACCACACAAGCTAAAGTTTAATGTAATGCATAGTACAGCTTTCATTTAATTCAACTGTTTGAATTTCCACCAATCAGGTGAAAATATTGTTCATAAAAACTTTTCGGATCAATCAGTACATCTGAGCTGATAGGCAGAAGTTCTGCATATTTATCTGACACCCAGAAACACTTTCAGAGTAAAGTGGGAGGTTCCTTTTTCCGACTACAGCTCTTTGTTTTTTTCATATGCCTAGGGAGCCTAAACGCAAAACAGACAACTATTTCCAATACGCGCTATTGAGATGAGGGGGGGGCTAACTCTAAATTGAAAAAATCTAAAAAAACATGTTTGGATGTCATGGAAATTCCCACAAGCAAAAAAAAAAACCAAAAAAACAATGACTTTTATTGGGCAGAGCAAGTTTTTAACAAAACAGCAAAAACGGCAAAATTTTACAAAGAATCCTAAATGTCATGCAGTGACGATTGAACGAAGAAAGACGAGTTTAAAATGCAGAATTCATCTGTATATGTGCTTTGAAACGGGTCAGGACACCATTTTTTAAACAAAATAACACAAACACGGAGAACTTAAATGTAAGAAAGTTAAAAAGATTTTTTAAAAAGTAGGCCCTCGCTTGCAGTTCCTAAATAGGGGCTGTTTTTATTGGAAGTTTTAAAGCCATCGTTCTCAGACTCTAATTTAAAAGATCTGTAGCTCTAAAGTTATCAAGACACACAGAAGACCTGACATTGTATGCAGGACGAAGGCTTAACAGAAGTAAACAAATGCTGCATATCTAAAAATGCTTAGAATGTTAAATGTTAAGTATATATATATTTGCTTCCGTAGTTTGATAGTGGGCTTAATAACTTTATGATCAGTTATAGAGCATTGTTCCTCATTTCTAAACCTACCATTATAATGTCAATGTCCGAATGTATATATATCAGACAGTGTCTGATGTACATCAGGCTGCTAATGTTCTGGCTGATTTCCTTACAAAGGAAACCAGTGACAAGAGCAACAGTAACATCATGTTCCGTTACTTGTTTTATTCATTGTTCACATTTGTTTGTCAGTCTGTCACACCCAGTGGTAAAAAGGTGGATTAACTGGGAAATGAGCTTTCAGGCTGATGTCGCTTTGAAAAATATCAAATACTTAGAGGATTTAGGACCTAAAATAAATGTGACCTTGGTTCTGTGATCAGACTGTCATAAAAAATGACATGGTGTTATAGTGAAATCAGTGAACAGGTGAGAATCTGTAATTCTTTATAATTCATAAAAAGTTTTGCTCAACTAAGAATTGCGATGATTCTAGATAGTTTAGTCTGAACATGTTTAATGTGAGGTTTCCAGCAGATTTTGTAGGCAATAATCACATTCTAAGAATTTGATTTAGTTTACCTGGTTCACTTTATCCCATCTATTATTACTTTTGCATCTATAATCCCCTTTTTTATATGGCAAATAACATAAACTTAGTTTTCTCCAAATTCAAGGACAACTTGATTTTTTCAAGCAAGTTTTTTTTAGCTTACTCATCTCTGGTGTGATATCATCTGCTGCTAATACACAATAAATATAATGTTGTGAAAATTCAAACATCTCTTTTCATCATTTTTAAGTTTCAGCATGATATTCCTAATATTCTACCGATTTTCAATATTTATTCAGTATTTACATCACAGTTTGCAACTTTGTCCACAGAGTCAGTTCCCTCTGGACCAACACTGGTGGACTTTGGCGTTACGGTTGTGTTGCAGACTCAATTCAATACCTTATGGATTTTACACAAACAAAATCCTTCTCTATATTGTTTCTGTTGACCAACGGAAAGACAGACACACCTCTTTTCTTACTGTTACCGTTTTATGCCCTGCTTTTCTGTCGCTTTACATCTGTTGCACAATCTCAACACCCTTTGCTAAGCTATGGGCTCTTATTACCCACTAAAGGGGCAGTTAAATTGTTAGACTGAATTCATTTGTGAAAGTAAAGAAGTTCACACCTTTAGTTGGCCTAGTTTGCTTTCACTCAGAGGTGTTCAAACAAGGAAACAACACCATGCAGTTGTAATAGATTGTTTTAGAGGCATATTGATTATTTTGCAGAAAATCCATCTTTCTACTTTGGTGTTCAAATGTAGCGCCTCAACACCTGCCTCTCTTCAGTACTGCGTGAAGGACACAAGACAATCTCAAACTATTTACCTTCAATTTGAGTTCTTATGTTGTTGTTTTTCTTATTATAATCTTTCTGATTATTCTTCTTTAGAAGGAGAAAAAAATAAAAATAACAAAAAAATGACTGACAAATTGTTGACACCAAGTCATTATTAGTCCAAAGAAAAAAAAACCCACTGAAGCCATATTCCTTACCAAATAAAAGTAGTAAGACAAGCACCTGTGTGTTTGTTTGAAGTGTGTAATAAGAGGTTTGAAAGTATGTACTAAATATCAGATATTGTCTGCACTAAGTGCTCTAAAGAATCTGCTCTAAGAGAGCTACAAAACAAGCAGCAAACCCATCTGCATCGTAAATGGAATCAACTTTTGTTGATAACTCTGCCCTATTTACTAAGTTATCTCTCAATAGTGATTTGGTAAAATAAAAAAATAATAAAAATATTACTTTTAACCTGTTAGCATAATTTACTCTTTAAATGGCCGTTTATATTGGCTAATGCTACAGAATATTAAATGGCTGATATAATGCAGTTGTGGTCAAAAGTTTACATACACTTGTAAAAAACATAATGTCATGGCTGTCTTGAGTTTCCAATAAGTTCTAC
>JAUZNJ010118999.1:0-19308 GCA_034780135.1 Jordanella pulchra | reverse complement strand
TCTATCTATCTATCTATCTATCTATCTATCTATCTATCTATCTATCTATCTATCTATCTATCTATCTATCTATATCTCAGTCAAAACACAAAAGGTTATAATAAGTTATAGAACTAAAGGTGCTGCCAGCAGACAGGGGTTTGAATGCGGTTATAGACATGTCTGAAGGACATCATGAGCTCTACTACTTCAGATCAACTGATTGGTCCCTTCATGTAGCTTCATGTCAAGTAACGACTGCTGCTGTTAGGCTGCTTCATAAAGAGGAGCTCTGATTCCTAATTAATAACGGTGTGGTTGTAGTCTGTTTTAACTAGAATGGATAAGCTTATATTAAGTTTGTTTTCATTAAATATCATAGAATCTGTCTTACTTTCATCTGGTTCTCCAGCACGGTCATGTCTCTCTTCTCCATCAGTTTGTAAAGTGGTACGAGCTCTCCGAAGCCCTGGGTAACAGCCATGATCTCTGTCTCTTTGGAGAGATAAAGAGACAGCTCCAGGGCCGTATCCAGCCTGACCTTTCCAACACTGAAACACACGCACATATAGACAAAATAGTTGGTACCTCTCATCTAAAGAAAGAAAAAAAAAACACAAAGCTCACAGAAATACTTTTATTCAGACAAAAGTAATAATAAATGCATTTTCAATGAAAATGAACAAATGAAAGTCAGACATTGCATTTCAATCATATAGCAATAGAATTATAAAAAGATAAAAATAAACTCATGAAACAGGCCTGGAAAAAAATGATGGTACCCTTAAGTTATACAAGCCTTAGAGTCAACCACTGCTTTCAAACTATTCCTGTATCTGTCAATGAGACCTTTGCTCCTCTCAGCAGGTATGTTGTCTCAGGTGTGAAGGCTGCCTTTTTCAGACGGCATGTTTCTGCTCCTTCCATAGATGCTCAATACGATTGAAGTGTTCTAGGCTGTTATCCTGTTGTAAGACCCATGACTGAAACCAAGCACTCCGACACTGGGCAGCACATTACTCTCTAGAGTCCCTCGATAGTTTTCAGATTTCACTGACCCCAACAAAGTTTCAAGACAGCCTGTGTCAGATGAAGCATAACAGAACCTCCTCCATGTTTCACAGTAGAGACGCAGTTCTTTTAATGATAGGCTTCCTTTTTCCATTTTTAAAGGTGAAGCTGATGTGCCTCATTTTTTATCTCACCTATCCAAAGGAAATTCTCCCAGAAGCTTTGTGGCTTGTCATCCTACAGATTAGCGAATCCCAGTCTGGCTTTTTTATGATTTGTTTTTCCTCCTTGGTCGCCTCACATTCAGTCCACAACGAGAAGTTTTTTTTTCCTTATGTTATCACTGATATTATCCACCTCTTAGATTTGTCATCATTTTTCCACCTGTGATCATGTCCAGGCAGGTTGGCTACAGAACCATCGATTGTATATGTCTGAGTAATTTGTTTGACTCTAGTCACAAGAACATCAAACTGCTTAAAGATGGTCTACAGCCGTTTCCTTCAACATGCTTGTCTATAATTTCCTTTCTAATCTCCTGAGAAAACTCTTTCCTTTGCCTCCTCTGGTCCATATTGAGTGCGGTACACACCATACAACCAAACACCACACAGTGACTACCTCTAGCCCCATAGATAGATTGTAGACACCTGTGATGCTAATTAGTGGACAAAACTTGACTCAACATGTCCCTTTGAACAAGTTATTTTCATCGTTCTACCATGGTTTTTCTGTCTAGGTAAGTTTCATGTGTTTTTATTTTTTAAATCACAGTGGAAAAAAGCAAAGTCTGACTTTCATTTGTTCCTTTTCATTGGATTTTTATATAATGATACTTTTGTCAAAGTTATTTCTGTAACCATTGTGAGTTTTTCTTTTTTTAAAAGAGGAGCACCAACTATTTTGTCCTCATGTGTAAGAGGAGCTTTATATATTGCTGTTATCCTGATATCAAACCTTTAATGTTTCAATTACTCCCTTTATTTTCTTACAGAAATGTTTAGCCAAGGATTCCTTATGTGAAATGTATGAATGACTGAATCATAACAAGCTTTGTGAGAGTAAAGCCAGATGTTTTGGGATACAGTCTAGACTTCCTAGTGTTAGACCGACCTGACCAGCTGGAAGACGTTCTGGATGAGGCTGGCTCTGTCGTTGCCAGAGATGGCGGTGTGGTTGTATTGCAGCAGATTGATGATAGAGTTCCAACCCTCTCCGGCATAATGGACCATGTAGTAGCCACTCATGTTGACATTAAACTTTACCCAATCCACTTCTTCCGGCAGGTAGAGGACATCTAAACGGCACGGAGCACAGCCAGAGTTTAACATGAGAGCTTCCTGAGTTGAAGCTCTGTGTTTGTGGAATCTGACAGTCTAACAATTAGCTTTAGTTTGGAGAGAAAATCCTCACCAGACTTCGTCTTGAGAAGGAAACGGTGAACTGTGCTGGAGGCACTGGTCATGTACGTAAGTGGGATCTGCCACAGAAATCTGCCACATTAAAATGAAACGATTAGAATTAAAAAAAAAAACGGAGAAATTACTGATATATACACATTTTTAAAAAGTTATTTTAATGGGAAATTTCACAAAAAAAGCTACAAACTATCTCATATCTGTTACCCTTGAGTGAGCGAAGGATTGTCTGTCCTCAGGAAACGCTCCTGACTGAGCCTGACCTCCCGACCTTTGACCTCTACAGTGACCAGTGGGAAGCCCTCCTGCAGCGTCCAGGTGTCCATGATAGCCCTGACATCCAGCTCGTCATCAGAGTACCACTTCTAAACATCATGTTCAGAAAACCGGTTACTTCAAATCATTGAGCCGCAGTATTCAGAGAGAATTCATCTGTTTTCCATGTTAGTTCAAAATAACTAACATTGAAAACATAACAACAAGTAAAGCATCTGGATCTCTAGACATAAACTTTTCAAAATATAGAGACCAGGGTCTCATGATGATCTGTTGAGACGTTCAAGCACTGCTTTTGTGTAAATTAAGTGTTTAATAAACCTTCTGCAAGAAAATGTGGGATCATTTTCAGAGAGAGATTATGCAGCTGCAAAACAATATCAATACATTTTAAAGTTTTGTCACATCCCTGCCAGGAGAGCCAATAATGGCAGATTCATTCATTGCTGTCTTTTACTTATTGATCAAAACTCACCGAGGATCCAGACTGGAGTTTGACTTTAGAGCAGAACTCTTTATGCTTCAGTCGACCTTCATCCAAAGCATCTGAGCTGCAGATCTGGACGACATTTAACACATGATCACATCAAACAACGTAAGTAATATCAAAACAATATAGAAATAAAATGCTATCTGCAGTTAGCATCAAAGTCTTATGAGTACAGGCTGTTCCCATCAGGTTAGATATCCAAGGATTCAACAATTGAATCAGTTTTACCAGAGAAATGCTTCAGTCATCCTGAAACTAAACATAAAGCATAAATGGACGCCATCATCTTTTACTATGTGTACTTCAGATGAATGCATATCAAGTCTTCAAACAGTAGTGCTGTGATGGAAGACTTCTGACTTGTTTTGACAGTAAAGGAATATCATATCCTTTACACACAAAAAAAGAAAAATTTAAAATTATTTCTCAGCCTCCATGAAGCTCAAACCCATGTTACCCATCTGTTGGTTGATGCATCAATCTCCCTATTTACAGTGTGTGCAGAATTATTAGGAAAATGAGCATTTTGATCACATCATCCTTTTCATGCAGCTTGTCCTAATCTAAGCTGTAAAGGCTTGAAATCCAACTACCAGTTAAGTAAATCAGGTGACCTGCATCTCTGTAATGAGAAGGATTGTGGTCTAATGACATCAACACCCTATATAAGATGTGCTGAATTATTAGGCAACTTGCAGAGGGATGCAGCAGTCTTGAAATAGCCAAACTTTTGAACTGTGATCACTGAACAATCAAGTGTTTCATGGCAAATAGCCAACAGGGTCGCAAGAAGCATGTTTTAAAAAAAGGCCCATGAATGGAGGAAAATCAAGCATGAAGCTGCCAAGATGCTGTTTGTCACAGGTTTAGTCATATTTTAAAATTACTGGAGTATAAAAAGCACAAAGTGTGCGATACTCAGGACATGACCAAGGTAAGGAAGGCTGAAAAACAACCACCTTTGAACAAGAAACATGGGATAAAACATCAAGACTGGGCCAAGAAATATCTTATGACTGATTCTTCTAAGGTTTTATGGACTGATGAAATGAGTGACTCTTAATGGGCCAGATGGATGAACGGCTCAGAGCTCCACTCCGACTCAGACCCAGCAAGGTGGAGGTGGGGTACTGATAGGGGCTGGTATCATCAAAGATGAACTTGTAGGACCTTGTTGGGTTGAAGATGGACTGAAGCTCAACTCCCAGACCCACTGCCAGTTTCTAGAAGACACCTTCTTCAAGCAGTGGTACAGGAAGAAGTCGGTTTTGTTCAAGAAAAACATGATTAACGTTAAAGGACAAGTAAGATGGGTTTATGTTTAGTTTTATTAAGTTGCCTAATATATCTGCACAGTAATAGTTATCTGCACAAACAGACATCCTCCTAAGAAGCCAAATCTAAAAAAAAAAACACTCCAACTTCCAAAAGTTTTAAGCTTTGATATTTATGAGTCTTTTGGGGTTGATTGAGAACATAGTTGTTCAATAATAAAAAGAATCCTGTCAATTACAACTTGCATAATAATTTTGCACACACTGTATTAAATCTTTTTTTCAGTAACCAAGTTTAGTTAGAGATTAGGCTTCGGACTCGATCATCACCTACATCAGTCAGGCTTTCCCACAGGTGGCGGTTCACCGTGTTCTGGTAGCTGTAGCGTTTCAGGTATCGGATGATTCCGATCTCAAAAACTTCAGGACTGAGAAAATCCCGCAGCATATTGAGAATGCATGCCCCCTTAAAAAACAGAAAGGTAATCAAAACCAATGAATAATTACAACAGAAACTGTCTGGAGTGCTGCTCTCTTGCAGCCTGGATCTGCGGCGGACACGTTTCAACACAGTTTACTTTTAAACAAACTAGGATTCAAGGACATTTCTTAATTTGTTTGGAACGTTTTAACATCTTTTATAACCAAAATGCAAAAAAACGAATACCTCGATTCTCTCAGGGAAACCCACTGACCTTGTCATAGGAAACATCATCGAACATCTCCTGGATCTGCGTGGGGTTTTCCACTGGGGTTGAAACTGGGTGAGAGGAGCTCAGAGAATCTACCTCCATTGCCTCAAAACACTTACCCAAGAAGAAGTCATCCTGAGATAAAGAATGAGGAAAATCAGTCCGAATCAAGCTTGAAGGAACAGAAACAGACGAAGGTAGAGGAGCTGGACTCTCACCACGTGTAACTCTGGGTAGGTGATGTCAAGGGAAATGAACTCCATGAATTTGGCGAAACCCTCGTTGAGCCACAGGTCATTCCACCACTCCATCGTCACCAGGTTCCCAAACCACTGAAGAAGAAGGGAATAAAAATGAAAACAATAACCTGTGACCTCGTAGAGAGCATTAAAGACAGACGTGAACCAATATCAGTCTGATTTTCAACAAAGCCAACCTGATGTGCAAGCTCATGGGCGATGACCTTAGTGATGCCCAGTTTGTCTGAGGCGGAGGATCTCTCAGGATCAAAGAGGAGGCCGGTCTCCCTGTAGGTGGTCAGACCCCAGTTCTCCATTGCACCCGACTGGAAATCAGGGATGGCAGCCAAGTCTGCAGGAAGCATAAAGTAAAACGTGGAGCACAACGTCTGACTAACAGATGTTTAATATCTGAATGTTGCCTCATAGCGTGAACCCAGGATCGCTCTAACTTAGAAAAGAAAGCAGATAATCGTGTATGATGGGTTTTCACTGACCCTGCTTGGGAAGTGGATATGGGATGTCGAAGTAATCATCATAGAAATCCAACAACTTCACAGCAGCATCCAAAGCAAAGGCCGTCTGATCAATCTTCTCAGGGACAGCATAGACAGAGATCTGAAGGAAGTCAAAGTTGTATAAATAAGCTGTCGTGTGCGATAATACAGAAAACCCACATGGGACGGAAGGAGGAGTGAAAACTCACCTTAACTCCATGTTTAGTTGTTTTGCTCACAGACAGGAAGTCAGAGACGATGTAGGCCACCAGGTAGGTGCTCATTTTGACGGTTGTATCAAAGTGATCCTCAAGCAAACCGCCCGGCAGCTCAACAGTTTTAACCTGCGAATAAAGAAAGTTTGTACGGTGCTCACAGTTTGTCCTGTTACAGACAATGTTCAAGAATCGATCTAAAATACCCCAAAGCTCATTGTTTTCAGGGGGATGGAAATTGCTTCTTACTTTTCTCCAAAGTATAGTTTTAGTAATAAGCATTTTTTTTTTATTTATTTGATTTTTTTCACTCAAAAACACACAAACAATTCAATACAAGAACACAAACGACGGTATAAGCATCTTTAAATCTATAGATGAAAAAATAAAAAGTGTTTTATTAAATGATTTATAGGAGATTGAATTCAACACAAGTGGACTTTCTAAAAAAGCTGTATTCTGGTTGGTCATTTAGGGGTATCAGAGTAAGAGGGTGAATGTAAGTTGACTAATCACATGCTCTCTCGTGTTTCTAGGAACCAATGTGATCATACACACCTTTGGCATGTTGGAAATGGCTATGTGGCGCGGCTCTCGTATGATCCGTATGGTGAAGTTGGCTTTGAAAGCTGGCTCGTCAAAACAAGGAAAGGCTCCACGAGCAAAGGTTGCCTCGAACTGGGTAGATGCTATGACCCTGAGTGGGGTAGAGGATATACAGCCTTTTTAAAATCCAATTTCAGAATTTTATTCCTTTTAATTTAGTCAAGACTATAAGATCATAGTCAACCTTACCGGACCTCCCCACTGCTGGTGCGGTAGCTGCCTTTGTAGAAACCATGAAAGCTGTCTGATAAATTAGCAGCAAACTCCAGCTGGACCTCATAGTTTCTGCCCTTTGTCAAAACTGAATCTGAAAGCAGAGCGAGCTGATGGAAACCAGGGTACTCCAACACCTGGAGGGGCCTGATACCCTCAGGGGCCAGAAGTGCTACGTTGGAGATGTGCATTTGCTTTGCATGAAGAATAATAACACTGGTGTCTTCTCGCACATCCAGACTAATACGAACAACCCCGGTGAAGTCCAGGGTGGTGAGGTTTGGATGGATGCTCAGGTCGTAGTGCAGGGGGCTGATGGTTGCAGGAAGTCTCATACGGTCCCATGGGAAGGGCTGACCGTTGGTGGACAGAGGGGGGTCTCTGGCTTGGCCTTGATTTGGGATCTGAGCTCCAGATGCGTGATGATTGAGAACAAAGAGCACCAGCAGGAGAGGAAACATGGTGGCTCTGACAGCAGGAAATCCTCTCAGCTGGAATTATTATTAGACAGAAAAAAAATTAAATCAGACTGAAAAATATTAAAATAATAATAAAAAAATCATAGTTAAACGGTTTGATAAAATAACTGCCAAATAAATACATCCACAGATAATGGCAGACAAAGTGCGAGTACAATAGTTTCGATTTGAACAAAAACTCATTTATTTAAGGGCACAACACTATTAGAAGAACTTTACACAAAGTCATATTTCAATGATCATACAGCTTAATATAGATATTCTATTTATTCATTTAAAAACAGGCTAAACTCGTTCACCTTACCGCTTCGACTTCTGCTGGCAGTTTGTTATAAGTGAAAGTGAAAGGAGGAGGAATTGCAGAAAGGAAGTATAGGAGAGCTGTCAACAGTTAGTTCCGTGTCACAAACTGACAAAAATCCTCAATGTTCTCTTCACCAAACACAAGTAGCCTAATGACAACATCCTTTGCTGGTAGAAAAATCACTGCAAATTAATGTTTTAAAGCGTACTAAATTGTTACATAAAATTTCCAATAGGTGCTAAAGAAAGCATGAGTGCTCCATAGGAACAAGTCATAGGAAAGGACCAGGAAGTTCCGTGTTTTTTTGTTTTTTTTTTGTTTTTTTGGGAGGGGGGGCAATAACATATATGACCAGCAGAGGGAGACATTCGTCGCATTGAGATTCGCTTTCAAAAATTAAATATTTATTAATATTTATATAGTAACGGAGGTACTAACTTAAAACAATAATTGTTTCCTTTATAAAGATAAACATTCCTTTCTGTGTATAACTGATATGTCATTTATTTAGTATGATATAATGACATTTCTATGTCCATTTTAAAGACATCTGCATCTTGAATTCAATATGTAAATAACATTTAACAAACTATGGGTGTATGTTATGTGCAAATTTAAATGTTACAAACTTTTCACATTTAAATAATTATTAAAAGATTCATCTAATTTATCTGTGTCATTATTGTGGTGAAATTAAAAGAAGAGCTGCACTCATGTTTTCAAAGTGCAGCTTCTCACTTAAAGGAAGCTTGAGATCATTTTGAAGTTGCTCTCTTTCGAAGGAATTTATCTTTTAATGAATCATAATTAAACCTGTTTTTTGAAAGCTATAACGGAATAATGGCAAATGTGAAAACAGTATGCTCAAGAAAAAACTAATCCGAGAAAAATCAACTAACAATGGTCTGCTTTATTGTCTTAGACAAGTATATATTTTTGGTTTTAATAAAAAGGCAACTCAGATTCGTATTTGTAAAAAAAAAACAACACAGGGATTAGTCCTAAATTACCTTTTCAATCTGACAGTTTTTGACCAATATTAGTTCTAGAAGCATCGGGGACTGGGAGATAAAATTTTACTAAAGCAACCGGTGTGAAAAAGGGGAATTTAGTTTTTAAAAAGGCCACCAGGTGGCAGTAAATTTACCAGACAGCCTGTTTACCAACAAGCAATAGCGAAAGAAGAAGTCAACGGAAACAATCCAGATTGCTTCAGTGTGAAAATAAATTTTTCTTTATTTTTTGTGGCTTTAAAGTTTAGTACATATTGAGAATTTTCAGCAAAGTCTTGATGGGTGCATATTATTGCTCTATATGTAACCAGACTGCTTTCTGCGGGAAGAAGAAACACATCTTCGGAAAAAATCACCAAAGCAGGCTCAGAGTCGTTCTTCTCAAATTTACTGAAAAGGTAAACAAGTACATGTTGTGTGAATGGGTTCTGTTTCATTTAATTTCATTGCTTTATGTAATTTTCAGACTTTACATCCCCAAATACTGCACTAGCAGCGCCAAAGCATGCTAGACCAGTAGCTAACAACATTAGCTGCTCACCGTGTGACTCTGTTTATGTTATCTCGTCTTATTCAGTTCTACCTTTAAAGTTTTGTTCGTAAAACCTTCCCTGAATGTGTACAGATTCCTTACATGTAAAATTATTTATTTTAGTAAAATATCTTCTGCTTAAAGTTGATTTTTAAGTTTCTTAACTAGAGTTTATCAAATTGGATATTTTAATTACAAATGTAGCTTCAAAGATCTGAGCTGGTGTGTTTGATCAAATTCATCAATGAAATAGACATCGTGGTTTTCATTAGTTGCAGGCTTCATCCAAATCCTAACAGGAATCAACTGCTCATAGTTACTCCTTGTATGTTTTCAATTGCTAAACAAGACAGAAAAGCACCATCAACTCAGCTTAAATATAAAATATTCATTTAAACTACTGCTTTAAATGATACCTGGGCATCATTTTAGTCTTTCAGCTCTGGGATCAAGGAAAACTCTTGTGGAAAATCAAGCAGCCTTTCATCCCATAACGAGACACTGTCCGGATAAACACGACAAAAATTGTTGGAGTGATGTCTTGTTTTCTGATTGTAAACCTAATTCCCCTGTTGGCCGTCCCTCAGGTCAAAGAAGCTCGACGAACCCTTAAAAAACCCCAAGTGGAGAAGTTTGATTGCACTCAGCACAAGCAGAAGTTCTGGTGTTACTGCTGCGGTGTTGAAGTTGAAAGGGACGTCACAGACGACAACATGACAGTGATGCATGGGGGCTTATTGGAACACATGGCCACGTAAGCCTCATCATACATTGTATTCAAACTCATTGGGATCCTATAACGCTCTTTTCCTTTTAACTTTATAAGGCAGAGAACTGCAAGTACATTTAAAAGAGCTCAAGTTTACTTTTCATGTGCAAATTAAACTTGAGGTGGTTCTTCTTCCTATTTAGAATATGTAGTATAAAAGAATCATCAAGATGTTTCCAATTTCAGCCGAGAACATAAGAACAACACCTATAAGTTCTGGTGGGATAATAAGGCAGACCCCAAGCTCAGAGATAGAGTCCTTATCACTGAGGAGGAAACTGAAAGGTGAGCAACATGAGTAACAAGTTTAAAAGAAAGAATTGTGTATTTTTATTTAAGATCCTATGTTTTTTGTTGTTTCTAGGTTTAAAGCTGAAGTGGCGGAGGTTCTGGAGTCCTTTGTGGAAAAGGAGGATGTATACATCAAACAGGTAAATAGCCTTCAATGTATTAAGCAATATCTTTCTTCCGGTTAAACTACAATTATCAAGTTTTTGCTGACAAAATTACATTTGTACAATTATTATGATGCGTTAATATTATTTGTTTTGGTCAAAAGCTAAAGTCTCCTTTAAGTGTTTATTTTAAAGTCCACATGTATCGATTCACATCATGTGTTCACTATTGTCTAAGCAGATGAGCTGCATTGATACGGATGCAGTGAATGCTAACAGATGGTTATGTTCTCCTGCTTCTCTTCTGTTGACCACAGCAAGCTGACGTTATCCGGGCTCAGGAAAAGCGCCGCCAGGAGGTCTTTCAGTCTCTTTTAGAGGTTTGTTTTCCGAGGATGCGGTGGCAGTATCCATCACTGTGGCCTTAGTTGTTATTGCTTTTTGTGCAAGAGCAAAATTCCCTTCACTGTAGGAAACCAGCATTGACCCAGAGATCCTTTTTTAAAGTTTGGGCTGCAGGAATGTATCTAGTCGGGATCTTAAGTTATGTGAGTTAGAATACAGTAAAAACTGCTTTGAAATTGGAGTGTAATGATGGGACGGTGTCACAGAATAATCCATCCATCAAGGTTAGTTGGAAACAGTGAGTGTCAGTAGTTGGAAACGGAAAAAAAGATTAGAAATAATCAGTAAATATTTTTTTTTGTCATTATTTAAACTATTTGAAATCAAAACTGCATTTCTAAGACAGCTTTTAAATATTAACTTAAAATATTTAACTAAATGGTTGCAGTCTTGCATTTATGAACTTGACTATGTATAGTAATCATCTTCAGAAACATTAAAACAGTTAATAGTAAAGATTATTAAAATGTAATCCAAAGGAAAGCAGATTATTGCTTATTGCACCATTATGTCCATTTGTTATTTAAAACTAAGCTTTTTGGCTCCATTTCTCCTGTCACACATGAAAAAGGTTAGTTTACACAACAAAAGGGTGTTTTTTTTTTCTCCTTTTTGACATTTTTTCAATGTTTTTTTTTTTATCTTTGGGTTTTATTGTAGCTATATGTTGTATATTTTGACACTTTGACAGTAAATGGGGATTTGTAATTTCTGATTTAAGAGAAGGTATTAGAAAACGATTTAAAGCAATATTTTTTAAAGATTGTGGCTATAAAAAAAACAAAAAAACTGAAGTGAATGATTAGAAGTAAGATATTCTCTGTGAACCCGTGTTGGCTTTTCCTGAATCAATGTCAGCCTAATGAAGAGCATGAGCTGTCAAATGGAGCCAGCAGCACCCATCCATCGGTCCAGGCTTCTGTCAGGTAACGCTGTGTCGTCTTAAAGAGATTTGGGGTTTTTATGTTGTCACTGCTTTCATAATGAGTTGTGTTTCTGTTTGGGTTTTATCATCGTGTCTGGGAACCAGTTCTCAGTTTCAGTCTCAAGTATCGGACCAGCAGGTGGGGAGCGGATTCGACCGGATGGTCGAGGCGCCCTGGACTTTAGAAGGACAAAGCCTGACTTTCATAGGTTATCAGGTAAACTCACAGCTTTCTAACAAAACTTTGAGAGCTTTTCTATATTTTTTAACAGATTTTGTTTTTGTTTTTTTTTCAATTATGTTTTTTTTTCTTTCTCTGTTTCAGGATTCATCAAGTAGTGGAAATGTGCATACAGGTAACAAGATGTTTATGAAAGATGAGGCTCAAAATATGCTGTAAATTCCAGAAAAACACAACCAATATGAAGAACATCGTTTAGTATTATACCTGTATCATTTCTATGAGCTATTGTTTCCACTATATAAACTAGCCTTTTGGTCTCATTGTTAAACTGGTTAGAAATATAAAGTTTATATATAATATAAAGAAATATAGTTTCCAAAACACCTGCATCTTAATGCAGTTTGGGTGTAAAATAGACAAACATCTGTTTAATTCCCATAATGTTTCATCTGACTTTTAACACCAGATGCTTTAATTACTTATTGATTGAGGCCTTGTTTTCTAGTTGTATTTTCTAGTCATGAGTTGCTAAAATCTTCTTTTTATATTTATAATCCAGGGCTGATGTGGTTGATAAATTGAGTGCTTGGCTGTCTGGTTTCAATGCTGGTGTTGGAGTACTTTTTGTGATGTGACATTTCAGAAAAGTTAAATGCAATTTATAACTCTTTGATATAAATGGTCATAATGAACATCGCAGCACGAGGTTGTGTCCAGTGTGTGGATCTACTCATGTTTATTTTACTGGGTTAGTCCTTGCTGTGATCAGTGACCGTTAATGTAAATTTTCAGAGCTAGTTTTTAGTTGTGTTGATAATAAATCATCGTGATTTCTAAACACTGGGTTTCAGGCTTCAGAGTGTCTGTCTATTTAGTTTGAGCATATGTAAGTTCCTCATAAAAAAAAATAAAAGCGTCAGTAAGGTAGGAACTGAATGGCAAGAACTGTGTGAATAAAGAATGATAAGGAGGGGGAGATGATCACCCGATTACCTGCTGTATCACCTTCTAGCTCCAAGTACAAAAGATACAGTAATTTTGGGGGATTTCATCAGCAAGTGGAATACTAAAAAAAAACTCCAAACAAACGAGTATTTAGTCAGATCTATGATGGAATATATACTAAATATATCTAAGTTTGTATTATGTTTATTGAAGATAATGATATATATAGAGAGATTTTTTCTTCATATTCACTTGTTGACATTTATTGGAGGTGTACTTTGTACACAGATGCAGAATATATAAAAAAGATGAAAATTAGACTAAAATTTCTTTGAGTTTTTGTTGACTTTAACTTTCACATATGAACTGACCTAATTGTGACCAGAACTAATGAGAGTTATCACCCATAAAACTAAAACTTAAAAGGCTGCCAAAAATCCGCTGAATTGAAGTCAATCGTTCTGCAGAATGATTGTTCACAAGTTAGAGAAGTTTTAAAAAGTCACCAGCCTTCAAACAAATCCACCCCAGAACAGACTTTTCCGTGTTTAAACAAACTGTGATGAATCATCCTCCGAAATCTTCCTCCACACTCCTTCGTTGAGTACAGAGCTGGAGGGTGACCTCTTTTTGTTTTTGCAGGTGCAGGTTTAGGGAACCTTGTAGCTAGTGAGCTGTAGCATAGCCAACATCTGGTCATCAACAAAACAAATACCCTAAACACAGCTGGACAACAACAGCGGAATGACAGAAAAGGAAAAATTGGTGTTGAAATGACTGAAAGTCTTGACCTGATAGAAAGGCTGTAACAGAACATAAAGAATGCTCCTTTAAAATAACATTGCTTTCAAGAATCAACTGAAGCAGTTTTTAAAAAGCGAGATACTTAAAGTTCCTCCACTGAGGCTGATCGAGTCACAGAAAAAAGCTTGAATTATTAATTAATTATAATTATTATCATTTCTGCAGCTCACCTTTACACTCTGTGTTGTAGGAGCCGTTCCACCTTGGCTCCAAGATGATCCATTAGAGGGGACGTCTGGAACAGCTGCACAGACTGAGATCGGACCATCACTCCAAGAGTTCCTCAAACAAAGTATTAGGCTTATGTTGTAGAAGTTGCATTAAGAAGTTTGTGATACCAAAACAAACGGGTCCTATAAACCCACATAAATGAAAAATCCTGGGTTCTGCATTTATAGAAGGATTTTAACTGTGTACTGATACTGACAAACTACTTACTAAGTTTCTATTATCTGTGTTGACAGAGGAGCAAGAGAAACTACGGAAGCTTCCTCCAAACAGAGTAGGAGCTAACTTTGATCACAGCTCTCATACAGACGCCAACTGGCTTCCCTCGTTTGGTAGAGTGTGGAACAGCGGCCGGCGCTGGCAGTCCAGGTAGGTTCTACATTGATTAGAGTATCACTGCTCCTGGCCAAGGAAAAAAATTGAAGTGTTAAGACAGACAACTGAAACAATTTGTGTCCAAAAATAGACATTTTTAACAAGATTTTTACTTGTTTGGGGATGTTTTATAAGTAAAAATGTTTAACTGTTTGCTTGACCGTTTTATAAATAAATACCAGCATTGTTTTTTTTTTTAATATGTTAGGCTTTGTGTGGTAGAATTGCTTAGTACTTTAATTCTGGTTAGAACAAACTTCTCAAAAGAGCAATAAGCTAAATTTTCCCATAGTGTAGTAGACATTTTCAAGAACTCAACTTTGCATTGTCCAGTCTTTTTCTGAACTTGAAAGATCTTAAAGTTTAAACTGTAATAACTACATACTTTTTTTTGTTCCCAACAGACACCAGTTCCGACAAGAAGAAGGGCAAAAGAATAAACAGAAGCGGAAGCGGGAACATGGAACAGACGGATCAAAGAAAACAAAAACAACTGAACAGCTCTCTGGTTCTGATATTTAAAACTTAACTCAGTGCAATAGAACTAAGGTTAAACAATTATGATTTTACTGTTAAAAGGGGTTAAAACACAAGTTTTGTAAAGTTTTCTTGCACTATTGAGACCAATAAAGCACACCAGCTTTAGTTAAAGAGGACATGTAGCCATCTGTTATAACCTTATGATTTATATAACTGTGAAAACGTTAGAAATAGGGTAAAGTAATATTTTAAAGCACTTGGTGTTGAACCGGAAGCTTGGCCTTGCTTTTTTATAATACTCTTGTTTTGTCTCTAAACTTGAACTTTAATTTGACTTTAATTCGACTTTCATCACAAAGTTGTTTCAAGGGGACTTTTCCAGTGAACAGCAGGGGGCGCATATGACCAAAGAAGAGTTCCTGTAAAAAAAAAAATAAAAAAAATAAAAAAGGTAAGATGTCAGTGATGTAACAGGAATATGGGTCATCTTTTGATGAAGGACTCCTTTTGAATATGCAACATGTCTTGCACCTGTTACCTGTGAAGAATATCGGCTATAAAACCTTATAAAGTTAACTTAATCAAGATGGAAAGTGATTTTATATTGTCATATTTTTTGTACTGTAAAAACACGTTTTAAATATAGAAAATTTGAACAAAGATGGCCAGGTTAAAAGAAAAGTTATAGTAAGAATCAGGTTCATACATACAGACTGGCATTCTGCACAGAATTAAACAACATTTTATTATGCTGAAGTTTAAAGTGTGGTTCCACTTCTAGCTTGAATCCTTTAAATTATTGGGAGCTTGAGAGATCACAGTATCTTAACTCCTTTCTTCTAAACATGCTTTTTTAATCTGAGATCTTAGTGGTCATTTATAGAAACTCAAAACTTGTCCTTTTTTTTCTTCACATAATCTGTTTTTATGTTGCTGTTGCTTAGGAGCCCAGTCTTAAAACTATCTTTTTTTCCCCATTTTGTCTACAACCTATTGGGTTTGCTATCACCTGTTAGTCTGGATTTACCCTAAGATCTCCCAGCTATAATTCTAGGTAGTTCTTAATGGTGTCTCACACCTCCAGCCTCAGGTCAATAGGAAAAATGTTATGTAGGTTTTGTGAATGGAAATGCCTTACTGATGTCTGTAGATACGTTGACTGTGAGATGGCAGGATCAGAAGCTGGATTAAATGACATGAAAGTAAGATCTATCCTTTTATCTGCCATTCAGGCTTGCAGCTGTGGTGTAATCCATCCATTTTCTAATGCTTGTCAGTCAGGGTCACAGGGCTGGTGCATGTATATCAAGCAGTCTTTGGGTAAAAGGCAGGGTATACCCTGGACAGGTCCACCATGCACTTGCACTAAAGTGCAATTAAGAAGTGCCAATCAACCACGAAGGACATGTTTTTGCACACGAGAAACCACATATACTCAGAAAAAAATACAAACTCTATGAAGAAATCAATCTATAGAGGATTTTTGTTTGTTTTTTGCTGCATATGTCCATTACTAAATGAAAACATTGTACCTATAGGGTATACAATGTGGTGTAGCAACTTTATGATTCTATTATGTCAATATGGATTAGTAGGGGTCCAACCTGGCACTTGCTGGGTGTACCTTATATTGTAGCCACGTTTTTTACAATGGATTTGCGTATAAAATCGAGTCCACTTAATTTTCCAAGAGTTGAGGGCACCATGGAAAACTTAATATAGTGCAATAAAATGCAGTTTTTAATTTCGGGCCTGCAGGCAATTCTGCCTTTTGTCGTTTCATTAACATGGCAAGAGACAACAAAAGCCCCATTGCTAACATGGAGGAAGTCACTACAGCGGCGAAGCACTGTAGGACTACAGCATGTAGCTGATCTATTCTTAGCTCGGTGGAAACATGGCTCACACTAATTCAGAACAAATGGGAGGAAAAGAAGGGGATTAGGAATCTGTGTGATAAAATAAACGGCATGTTTAAAGAGTTGCTCCGTTTTTTTATTCAACCATGTATCGATGCCTCTTAGCTGCCTTTTCTGTTCCCATATACAATGGTTAAATATTAAATAAACTATTTCAGTCTGTATCGAAGGTCCAGCACAAAAGCCTTACTGGCAAAGAGGACTGGGAGGGGAGAAAAGCACGTGTAGTGGGTGGGGCTTCAGATAATCCATAATCCTATCACAGAGCACTATATATGAATAAATTAGCATGTTTTGAAACAACGTAGTGAATGGACGTTGATTGGTTAAGAGGCTTACAAAGAGCCAATCGTATAAATGGCAATTGCCCAGCTGGCCGCTAAGTCCCGCCTTCCACTTCGATGTCAGCGAACCCCGGAAATGTCTTTTAAAGAGACAGGAGGAATTTCAAGCTAAGGTTGCAACAAGGAAAACAGCTGCGAATACACACTCCAAACAAAATGAAATGCACATAGAGAAATGGACGTAGCCTGTTAAGTCAAAAAATGGTTGTGTGACAAGACGTGATTCAAGAGGTGTATCTTCAGCCTTCACCTCCGCGACTCAGACGGCTAACTTCTGGCTTCGATTTCCAAGTGGCAACGTTAATGCTGCAGGCAGCCCGGCGGAGATAACAAAAAGGCCAAACTCCGAGACGACAGGAATGCGTCAGTCTTCACTGTCTGACTGTATTCGGTTTCCTACGTCCACTTTTATTTAGGTTTGTAACCCCACCATCTTCTAATTTGGTTTCCTGGTTGTCATTTAACTGCATTGTATTAGAGTGTACAGGAAATGAAGACAATAGCTTTTGGTTTTTAAACTCGTAATATCGGTTATTCTGGATGAAATCCGTTCCCGGGTTACCATTCGGGTTTTGACAGGGATCATTTTAGAGAATCAGGTGAAAAAAATGACTGGAATTCAGCCAGAGACATCTGATAATCTAGGGAGTAGTTTGTAGGATTAAGAAAGGGGGCGTTCCCCTGCTTTGTCCGTTTTCTTGGCACTTTTTATGTTTCTGCATTCAGCCGTTGGTGGGATTTAAAAAAAGTAAAAAAAAAAGTACTAATCCAAATGTCATTATGACCCTCTAGGAGTGAGCATTTGTCATGGAAATGATTGCGTTAATGCAGACCCTTTATTCTAATCATGGGTTGCACATCTGGAGACAAAGTTAAAGAAAAAAGAAAAAATATCAAGGGATGCAAGATATCTGTAAAACAATACCGCAGGCTAAGCAGTGGGACTGACGAGCAGGTAAAATAAGCACATCGGTGGGTGTGTTGTTCCCTTTGATTGCACTTTGGAGCTGTGTTGCATCATGCAGTGTGCAGGGGGACAGAGGCAGGAACCAATACCTTGTATTGTTTTAAAAAATCGATTATTTATTAGCTTTCTGTTACATTATTATAGGTCTTATCTCCAATGCACTGCCTCTTTTTTTCCCTACAGATAAACATGGGAGAAGTGCACATATTTACACATTAAACACACATGCTTTAAATCTCACAGTGTCACCCTTATAGTCCATATGCATAAGGGATTCCTGCAGCTGCCACACATTTATACAACTGAATTACCATCATATCTCACATGCATATTAACACAATGTGCACATCCACATTTTAGCAGCAAAGTTCACACCTTGCATTAAGATCCCACCCCCACCTCTTTCTTTCTCTCTCTCTCTGTCTGTCTGGGAGAAAGCAGTGGGCTTTGTCCTCAGCTGTGTGTGACGTCATGCAGATATTTGCTGTAACCAACCCTCAAGGCATTGTACATGTTGTTCAGCAGGCCCTGGCCTGGGCTTGTCCTGTGTAAAAAGCACACACTGGGGAAGAAATGATCATTAATTGCTGCACTATGTTATAGGTGAGGCTGTGGAATTCAGAAAACATGTCATTTTAAAGAGGAAAGAAAGGGTAGCAATATAAAATACTCCAAGGGTTATTTTGGCTTCCTGTTTTATAAAAAGAAATCAATGAATGCTCTGTTTGTTTTGTTCATCTTGAATGAAATGCTCATCCTGAAGGTCTTGAACTATGTGCTTGGGTACAGATGAGTCTGCAGAGAACACTGGGTTATATGTTGGTTATGTAAGACACCGTTCATAAGGGACTGATTGTGTGTTGGTTTTTTTTCTCTTATTGAATAAAATCACCAGTGTCTAGTTAAGCCGTTTAGAGAATTCAAGTAATATAATTAGCATGAAACTTAGTTGAGGTTTGAAAAGCAATAAGAGCTCAGTTTGTTTCCTGGTTTCTGTGTAAACGAACAGCAGCCTCCTAGTTCTACCTTTCTCTACAGCTCAGTTACAGTTCTCCGTTTTATTCATAGGGAAGTGAATTGATAATCCGAGACACTTCTGGAAAGCATTCATTTTGTTTTTCCCCATGCATTCACCCTGTGTCATGTTAAACCGAGCGCATCTCATGCGTAACGCTGTTCTGATTGCATGGTAACAGTTTATGGCTGAAACCTTTTCTTGTTTTGTTCCTAAGTGGTGGTTTCTAAACAGTTTGTGCTGTTGAAGGGCTTGTCGTCGGCCCTTCACTGAACGTCTGCAGGATTTTAAGTTCGAGATTACAGATGATTATGT
>JAUZNJ010118998.1:0-45277 GCA_034780135.1 Jordanella pulchra | reverse complement strand
CAAATATTGACGCGAAGGGGGTACCTGACGCGTCAATATGTGACGCTGAGGGGACATGCCCAAGCGTCAGTATATGATGAGTCGGGAGTGAGAATGTGTTGGATAATTGAGAAACACACTTATTCTCTTGTTTTCATACTCAAGGCCCTGTTGGTTAAACATTATTTTCCATCTGCTGAGTCTGCCGTGTCATTTGGAGGTTGAATTAAAATACAGTGAAGAGTAATACTGTAATTTAACCTTTCCTACATAATGTAACTATTGATTTTGCAGAGTTTATAACTCAAAAAATGCATTTTGAAGAGTGTTCATTCGGCCTAACATAATCTTTAAAAATATTAAATCAGCTAAGATTATGGATAGTAATTAGATCACTTACTCAGTTCTTCAATAACCGCTTTACCAAATACTTTTTTACTTTTACTTGAATAATTTCTTTAAAGGCTAATTTTTACTTCTACTTGTGTATAAACATGCAGAAGTAGTGCTACTCTTACTTAAGTGCAATTTTTTGCGTACTCTCTCCACCTCTGGTGCTACAACAGTGTCAAATTCAGCCACTCACAGTGCCAGAATTGGCACCTTCTTGACTGGAAAATGTGTAGCTTGTAAATGTCTTTGTTTTGGAAAAAAAAATATCTGGATGCTAAATTTTAACAAGGAAAAATCAAGAGCCTACTTAAAAACTTTTAAAAAGATGCGTGAGGGAACTTTCTATATTTTAAATAAATGTGAGTCCATTATTGTTTTCCTGTTAAAAGGAACACCTTTTTGGTAAAGAAAAACATTAAAAGCTTTTAAGAAATATTGATGACAAAAAAATATGACACAAGAAAGACAGTATTATGTTATCTTTATTTTATAAATGTTTTTTGGTAATTCTCTGAATCTGCTGCTGTGAAAAACCAATTATTACTCTATAGTTATTGATGCTCTGAACTATTAAGCCACTCTACATACTACAATGGAACAATTCACTATATTAAAGAAAAATAAATAAATGGAAATTATGGTCACAAGCACCCTACATTTATGCTTTCCTTGTTTTATAGGTTTCTTTCCTGAGGAGTGGTAGTTATTCTGTTCTGTACAGGGATTACTTCAATAAAAATAAAATGTTTTTTAATTGTTCACCAGAAGATTCTTTTATTCTGAGACTAATTTATTTTGCCTAAATTCATGTCTAAATCAATCTAGGGGAATGGTCATTTGTAATGCTTTTATTTATTGGTTTTAATTTAAAAAGGCACTGTTTTAAAACTGTTTTGTCGGACATGATTTCATATCAATAACATATCATTAAGGATTCATTTCCCATGTAATGAATGGATTTCAATGTTTAAGTAAAATATGAAGAGCTTAAAAAAGGTAACCATGGTGATGATGTTTTCCCTTTAATCAAAATGTTATTGTGTTTATGTTTAAAGTTTGCTATGAGTTTTTTTTTTTAAATAAAGATTGTTAAGTGAAAACGTATCTGAGATATTCTTCCTTTATTTTTTTTTAAATACAAGTGTTCTGTAAAGTACTTATGTACAGTAGCTGCTTGATGATATTTTACAGTGAACCAGTATGCACAGGCAATATCAAAATAGAATATTTCCTTTTATCTCTTTGTATATACAAAATAAAAGATGGCACTAAAAGTAGGCTACTCATCCATTTTTTCTTTCTAAACTGAACCTAAAATCACTGAGCTATCTATATAGTTATGCTGCCATAGGCTTAGACTTCTGGAGGACATGGGGACCACTTTTCATCTTTCTATCTGCATTATTCTATTTCTGTTCTCCCATTCTGCAGTAGATGTTATTTTCAACCTCTAACCTCAGTTTTTTTCTTTTCATGGAAGCTTCGTCTGGTCTCTTCCTGTTTGACTTTGACCATCCTGGAGAGAAATGTTGGATGGCCTGCTACCATCAACACCTTTGTTTATAGATGTTGGAGCTTGCCCTGTTTTTCAGTGTAGTCCTTTTTCTCTTAATTTAACTAACTGGATGTGCTCTCTTTCATCCAAAATCATGGGAATTGACTCGGAGCTTGTCTGCCTGGCTGTGTCTTTCCTGGATGGGGCGGCCTGTGGAGCTTGCTGACAGCTACCTTTTATATTTCTCCTTCTTGCTGTGTGTCTTATTGTGTCTCCTTGAACCCTAGTCAACCTTGGCAGATGGCCGCTCACACTGAGCCTGGTTTTGCTGGAGGTTTCTTAATGTTAAAAGGGAGATTTCTTCTTCACTGTCGCTATATGCATGCTTGGTGAGGTATTTCTGTACGGTCAATAAGTTGATGCAACCAGCTGGTTTTCCTTAGATAGAAAACTGTGATTGTGTGATCTGAATGAATTTTTTCTGTAAAGTTCCTTGAGATGACATGTGTTGGGAATTGGCACTATATACATAAACTGAATTGAAGTGAATTGAATC
Organism: Jordanella pulchra; assembly: GCA_034780135.1. Taxonomy (NCBI): domain Eukaryota; kingdom Metazoa; phylum Chordata; class Actinopteri; order Cyprinodontiformes; family Cyprinodontidae; genus Jordanella; species Jordanella pulchra. Next base: position 42,854 of record JAUZNJ010118998.1, on the reverse strand, counting down.
GTCAATAAAAAAATTCAAAATATGTAAAACGGGACACCAACTCAATTTGTTGACCTTTTCTTAAAAGTTTTTTAGTCAGTGAAGATCTCATGTTTGCTGAAGAAGTAAGAAACATGCATTTTGTTTTTTCAACATTTAGTATAAGTTGAAGATGATAAAGTTATTCCTGCACTTTATCATAAGCATGCTGTATGCTGACTCTGTATAAGAGTCGGTGCTACACAGTATGACAGTATCATCAGCATAAAAATGAAAATAGGAGTTTTGAATATTCTGTCCGAGGTTAATTATGTTAAGTGTAAATAATAGCGGACCTGCCACAGAACCTTGAGGCACACCCCTTTTCACTTGTAACACATCTGAGAATAAGCTATCTGCATTAACAACTTCTACTTGTGAGACAGTTTGAAAACCATCTAACTGCTCGAGGAGGAAAAACAATGGCTGAGAGGAGTTTGATGATAGTAGTGGGATCAACACAGTCAAAGGCTTTTGAAAAATAAACACATACAGCATTGTTTTTTATCAAGTACTTTTGATATAATATAATTTATTACTATCACGGTAGCAGTTACAATGCAATGGTTTTTACGGAGCCCTTACTGAAAATATGATAAATGGGAGTTGCTGGCCAGAAATTCTTTAACCTGTTCTTCCATCCATCTTCTCCCGCTTCATCCATCAGGGTCGCGGTTGGGCCGGTGTCTAACTCCAGTAGACTATGAGCGTAAGGCGGGGTACACCCAGGACAGGACGCCAGGCTGTCGCAGGGCAACACATAGACACACAAGGACCAACAACTATGCACACACATACACACTTCAACCTAGGGACAATTGAGAGATGCCAATTTACCTAAAAGTCATGTTTTTGGACTGTGGGAGGAGGCAGAGAACCAAAACATGCACAGGGAGAGCAAACTCCATGCAGAAAGATCACAGGCTGGGATTGAACCTAGATCCTTCTTGCAGGAAGGCAACAGCACTAACCACTGTGCCACCATACAGCCTTTAACCTGTTCACTGATTAGTAATTCAACAACCTTTGACAAAACACAAAGTTTAGAAGAGAGATAACACAGGCAGATTTCCGACCCAAGGGAAATTTCATTAGAGGATTAAATAAATTTAAAATGTGAAACAGTGGACGAAGTATAATTTCTAAGTGATCAGGACTAGCTGTTTTTTTAACATGTTGTTCTTTTAGAGCTCTGAAGACCTCTGCTGTAGTAAAATTATAAAAGTTGACTATTTTCTTCAGGGGCTATTTCCATTTCATCAGCGTTGGTAAAGGATAAACTGAACAGAGATACTGTAAAACACAACTTGGACAATCAAAATTATTTATTTTTTTGTTGTTGTTGTGCAATAGAAGGCTTTCAAATTGAGAGAGGCACGACTATTAAACTTGCAATGGCTTCCCCCACCGCAATTAATATTTAATAATTTACAGTTGTGTTATTGAGGCAATCTCAGAAAAAAATGGATTGTTAGTTTTTTCAAAAATACTGTTGAACTTTTTTATCTATACATTTACAGTAGTTTTATCATCATATTATTTATCTAAGATAAAATGTTATAGATGATTTTAATGTTTATTATTCTTAGTAATGTACATTTTTTGTTTTTGCAGAGTATGTTTTCTTAGGGTTTTGGTTCAGTTGTTCCATCCAGGGAAACATTCACAACAGTAGCACCGTGGTGAAGCCCTGGGGAGGTTCTTTTCACATACAGCTACCTATAGTGAATAGTGACAGAGTTACTTTAAAATAGATTTGGAGAACTTGAAACAATTTGTTAATAGGATCAACAGAAGGAAAAATAGCAAAGCATAATGGAACAGAGCTTTTCTTAAAAAAAAAACACTCCAGCAGATAGCATTAAAACAGCTGTTGCATACACTTCTCTAATCCTGTAGGGATTTTGGAGATAAATATATTTTTCATTTGTATTGAAATAGCATAATTGGATTGGTTTAAACAATGAAAAAAACAAAACCAACCAAAAACCCAGACTAAATTGCCCAGTCCAGTCAGTACGTATAGTCTTTTAAGTAATGAAATAAATGTCTCTGCGGGTAGCTCAACTATAGCCTCTTATCAGAACAGATGTCAAATAATTAACTGGGTGGGTTCAGATGAGATGCTGATGCTGCTGCAATCCGACTGTGCGCATGCGTACAGCTCCTTGTCTCCCTATATCGTCACACCTTTTGTGTCTTCATATTTAACCACCGAGCGGGTCCAGAGAGGTGAGTAAAAACGTAACAATGATTTATAATTTAACCGCGACCTTTAAACTCCGTTTAGTGAGCTAAATCTCAGCTAGTCTAGGGTTTGAGACTCCTCAAAGCAGATACAGGAAATAGCCAAATCAGCTAATGCGCTAACCTGCTTCAAAACATCGTCCATATAATAGACCTTTAGCTTCTTTGTTTATTGCTAAGCAGCTGTTTATATAATCACATGGATACATTCTATAGAACAATGTACTGATTATAGATTATACCCAACCTCACACCCACCGTATAATAACAGGAGTGCTAACAACGTCAGCTCCATACATTATACAGACGGATTAGATATGTATATAATCAGCATATTTAGTATATCTTATTTTGACATTGTAAGGCAGAGTATTATAAATGAAATTTGATATTTGCTTTGATTTTTTTGTTAAAGTTTGGTATTCATTTACTAAATTACCTAGACAAAATGCAGAACCACCAACTACCTGTGTAATGTAATCTTTATTTTAAATTCAGACTGGTGAGCATTGCAGGCGGCTTATAAAGCTTCTGCTATATAAGTCACACAAAGCACTGTTTGAGTATAGATCTGTTTGTCTGCCTATAAATTTTTTTAGATACAGGATTATACGACATGACGTCCCGTGTTGTTGGCCCCGGAACAGGCAGTATGAATGGAACTGACTTCAAACACCGAGACAAGGTGGCCCCAAAATACCAGATGAGGCAAGTGAATTGCTTCGTTGTCTAATATTTCTATTTTTTATATGAAAACAAAAGTCTAAATGTTGACTTTCTATGTTGCAGCGCATCACTGAAGTCAGAGGTACGCAAACTGAACTGGGTCCACCTTCTGATCTGGTTGCTAGTGGCTGCACAAGTGACTGTGAGCCATCTCAGCCTGGTGTCACATGACACAGTGTGCATACCATATCAGTGGGAGTACCCCTACCTACTCAGCGTCATTCCTTTGCTCTGCAGCAGTCTGTCACTCCCAAAGAACAACATCAGCTACCTGGTCATATCCTTGATCAGTGCCGGGCTCTTCTCTGTGGCGCCTCTCATTTATGGAGGCATGGAGATGTTTCCGTTAGCCCAGCAGCTCTATCGCCATGGAAAAGCTTACCGCTTCATTTTTGGCTTCTCTGCTGTGACTGTTATGTACCTGATAATGGTTGTTGCTGTTCAAGTGCATGCATGGCAGATATATTACATGAAAAAACTGTTAGATTCATGGTTTGATGCCACACAGGAAAAGAAGAAGAAGTGATTGTGAGAGAAATATTTGCTACTGGAAATGTATTTTTTTTATTTATAGATTATTTATTTTATTTAAATTCAAGTCTATTTATTTGGTCAACAATGTTCCACAACATAATATATTTAAGATTTTAGAACAGCAATATTTATTAAAAAGCAGTTGCTCTGTTTGCATCTAATCTCAGAAGTTACTTATGAAAACTTTTAAGGTCATACTTACACTATAATAAAGAAAAAATCTAAATGAACACATTTTATCCCATTGTCTCATTTGGTTATGTAAATTATGTATAATCTTAGTTATTTTCAGTTAAAATCATTCATTAAAGAAGAAAATTAATCATCTCAGCCTGTGTCTGCTTTGTTATTCTAAACATCCTGATGATACTAGTTCATCGTGACAAGACTGCACAAACAAAAATCCCAAAACAAACGGTATATTTTCCTGATAGCTTCTAACGTATATGTATCATAACCTGCAGGATTAAATTTATCTCCCAAAGCAAAACTAAAGTTCAACTCTAGATGTGCATGGTGATACATTTTGCTTTGGTAACACAGTTGACTTTGTTATTAAATCTTTTTGTTTAACCAAGAAAGATTAATAATTTTGTCCAGGGACTCTTTTAATCCTAATAGTAAGTCTTCAACACATCTTTGTGCAGTGCATAGGATTATGTATAATTGCAAAGGATTTTATGTTGAAGTTATTGACACTGAAAGTAATTTTAGCCCCGTCCATCCCTACAATTAAGACGGGAGTAGTTCCAATGCGCTTGGATTTGGACGTAGTGCGGCTGCGCAGAGGGAATGCCACGTACTGGTTGACGTTGACAGTCTGGGTGACACTTCCTGTTGCTGGTTCCTTGCTTAGCTAGGCCAGCTAACAAAGTAGAGTTTCACGGTTTGGGGAAACCCTGTGAAATAAAGCGTGGTAACGTCGTCTGATTCAGGTAAAATGTCATATTTGGTTGGATGTCTGGTTGTAATCGCAGAGCATTCTCCGTGTTATCACTCAGTCAGTGAGCTTAGACTGTGCAGGTACCGCTAGCTGTTAAATGTTTCGTTTGCTAACTTAGTAGCTATATGTGCGAGACTGATTCAGCAAAATTTCAATTGAAATTACCCGCACGTATAACGCTGAGTCAAATTTAGACATAGATCACACTTATTTATCGTTTGTTTGAAAAACTGTCGGTCTTGCCTATCGTTGTATGCCTGTTGAAGGTTGAGACAGCTCTTTGACGTTCCGTTTAAACTAAAAATGAATGGAAGTTATAAGTGGCTTATGGTGATATATAGCATTTGTTTTTTACGTAGAACTGTTTAACTTAGTCTGTTCGGGTTAAGTGATTTGTATTGTAAACACCTTCAAATCAAGTACTGAAGCGGCCTCGATTGTCAAACTTGACCATTCATAATGCGTTGTTATTCGCTATATTATGTGGATTTTTTTTTTTTTTTGGCAAAGTAAAGCAGAGTTGTCTTTTGCCTAATTTCAACCGGCGAGTTTTCAGGAATTTTGTGGTCTGTGAAATCAGGGACTAGATCGGTTTCTCGCTGTCGCCATTTGGTGTGCTAAGCGTTAGCTACATAACAATCCTTAGCATCTAGCCAATTACTCATCTGGCCAGGACAGCTAAAGCTGTGGGATTTTCTGCAAAAATAAATCCACTGGGGGGGTTTTGTTTGGCTTAAATCCTCAGATATAGAATATACAGAAAGATAAAAAACTGACATATTAGATCACGTTTGATTTTAATGAGGGATGGACAGAATGGAATTAAAATTTGTCTCAATATTAGGTTGTTTTTTTATTTGATGCAGAAATTTGAATTTGGTGCTGAAGAAAACATTCCTAGGCTGTTATTTAAAAAAGTCATCATGATTACCTAGGTTCATAGATGCTCTTGTAAAGTTGTCAATAGTTATAATATATATGCATTTAGTTTCCTGGTGTATTTGTTTCACATTGACCCTGAGTTTTGTCTTTTCACCATAACTCTTTTAGCACTGCTGCTGTTTAGATCTGACATTAATCTATATTTAAATTTGTTGATAAAATTAAAAGGATAGTCTGAAAAGAGATTTTTGTGAAGAGGTGTTTGTTTACAGTTTAGTGGAATAAGAATGGTTGTAATAGAGGTTTAATTAGAAACAATAAAAGTAACTTAATGATTATAGTAAATCATTATGACTGTTCTTATCGATGAGCTTGAGAGTTTTGGTCAAAGTCAACGTGATTTGTAATCGCTTGTCATTATCTTTTCCATTTCACAGACTGATATTTGACCCTTAGACTCTTCAGTTTACTGAATCTCTCTGACAGTATTATTGTTATATACTAAACAAATATATAAGCAAATTTAATCAGGCAAAATAATAGAGAGAAAAACAGCAAAACACAGGTCTCTGTTTTACTGAAACATAATTCAGTCCTACGTGCTTCTTACTGCTCTCAGCTGCCCGACCTGCTAACCTACTTTTCAGTTATTTGTGCTCCACATTTTTGGCCTGTTAGGGAATCGCATACCACTTTTTGTAAAGTCTTCACACGAAGAGAAAATGGAATTTACCAAACAGGTTAGACTACAGGATATAGTCGGAAAACTCTTTGGTTTTTACAGGCAAAAAAGAAGCTGAACATAGAAACGATCTTTATGGGAAAATGTTTTAATTCAGTGAACATCTAGAAACCAGTTTTTGTTGGTGGATTTGTTGGTGTTGTTTCGGCAATGACTCCTTTTCTTTTTCGGTAAGTCAGTGGGAGCAGTAGAGATCAGACGGCACCATGAACGGCCAGCTGGACCTGAGTGGCAAGCTGATCATCAAAGCCCAGCTGGGGGACGACATTAGACGCATCCCCATCCATAATGAAGACATTACATATGATGAGCTGGTGCTGATGATGCAGCGCGTCTTCAGGGGCAAGCTGCAGAGTAACGATGAGGTTACCATCAAATACAAAGATGAAGGTGAGTCGCTCTTCAGTCCACACATGGAGGCCAGGTTGGTGCTAAATGCTCATCTGTGGGTAAAGTTAGCATCTTTACCATAATAGTGTCATAGGTTGTAATTTCAGCACATTTTCTCTAAAAGCGGAAACAATGTAATTTCCCTTCTTTCCGTTTACAGATGATGACCTGATCACCATCTTTGACAGCTCTGACCTCTCATTTGCAATCCAGTGCAGTAGAATACTCAAACTGACATTATTCGGTGAGTTGTTTTTACTGCATTTGTTCAAAGTTTTCCAAAAACCAAGCAGGTTTTCTTTCTTCGGGTCGTTTCATCACCCAATCACCGCAGGGCTTTTGTATAAGCACAGCGAAACATCAGCTCTAAGCCATCAAGATAAAGTTGTTGTTTTGCCCTTTGATTCGATTTTTGGGGAATTTCAGTCTCCTAGCATCGATTGAGCAAACAAAGGGGGACAAATCATAATCAACCTTCTAACAAACCCCCTTTGTCTCTTATATATTTATTTATTGCAGCATCTCATACTCAAGGATCACTGATTCACAACACCTACAGGTCCTTCCGTCTTACAGTAGCCAGGGCTTACACTTGTCAGTACTTTAGTGACTCTACATTTTTTTAAATATATGTTAATACTTTTTCCAAGATCAGAATTATAGCAGCATTTAGTTCATTATGTCAGATCATTGTTGTGTGTGATATAGTTTTTCCATATGTGTTAAAGCACTAGAAATGTATTTAGTTCAGAGGTTGGTTTTGTTTATGAAGCGTATTTTTTACACTTATATCAATGCAACCACTTAAAGATACTTTACTTCTCTGATTTTCTTTACATTTATTTTTTATCTTTTGTGAAGATTCTTCTCCGAATGCTTAGATCACGGTTTTAACCTCAGAAAAGCCGACATCTTCAATTTCATACCTTGAGCAACTCTTTTCAGGGTTCTCTTCTGCATATAATCCTACACACAGAAACACAAAATAAGCAGCAGATTATCAATGGAAAGACTCATCCTGCAAACCTACTTAACCATTTGGATACTAAATGTTTTCTATTGCTGTATTGAATATTAGTAAAATCAGCTTGTAATTAAATTTAGCTGATTATATATTACATTGAAACAAAACGTTGTTGCTCTGGAATTGTCGCCAGTTGGTATATAAAGGCGTTAAGTGGATAAAAACTGGTTCACTAATGTGAAGTCAATAAGCTAACATTTTTAACAGCATTGGGTTGGTCTGTTTTTAATGCTGAGGTAACGTCTGACTGCTGGCAGCACCTATAAATGCTGATGGAGGGGGTGTGAAGAGTCCCTCCTTGGGCTTTGGAGGTTAGATTTTTAATCTGTATCGCTGAGCTATGGTAGAAACTCCGACTCTTCTGACAGCTCTGTCTTCTCATTTGATGTCAAAGGCAGAGAATACTCAAATAGACATCGTTTTGTCAGTTTATTTCACCAAAAATTAAGCCACATTTATTTTTTCTAAATTCGAGTAGATTATCTTGTTGAAGGCAATTCCATCAGCTAGTCACTAGAGGGCAGTCCAGGTTTTGCCTTCTCACAGGATAAAGTTGATCCACTGCCTAGTGACCCAATTTCTGGGGAATTTGAAGACGTATCGTTGTATTCAGAGGAAACCTTCAAAGCCTTTTCACCTATTTCTGTTGCTGCTCCTGAAGTCTGGCTAATCTGAGTTTACTAACTCTCTAAACAAATGAAAAATATTTAAGAAATTGCACATGATTTTTCTTTTTTATTTTCTGTTAAACTTGGGCCTCTGTTTGTCGTTTTACCTGTAGTGAATGGTCAGCCGCAGCCTTTGGAATCCAGTCAAGTGAAGTACCTGCGCAGGGAGCTCATCGAGCTCAGGAATAAAGTCAACCACCTTCTTGACAGCCTGGAGCCTCCCTCAGAGCCTGGACTGACTTCTACAGCGCCTCAAAATGGTGAGCCTCTCAGCTCAAGGTCAAATGTCTAAGCCTTGGATGGTTCTTTTTTTCTCTCCCAATGTGGTACTAGAACTAGAAACTCCCCAAAAGTAGCTTTAATTGAAACAGATGCTGGCACCATACTGAGACAGTTTATAAGAGACCCGTATAAAATGATTAAAGGTATTTTTATTTTTTTTTAACACAATATGTCTGTATTTCCTACAGGCGATTGTTCAGTTCAGATTGACTGTGGTCGTACTAAACCACATTTATTCACCAGAGCAGAATTAGGCTCTTTCAACATCAAAGCTTTTATATGCGTCTATTCTTGGCGTTTTTCTGTAAATCTGTCTGATGCCACTAACCGCTGGTGGCGGCTCTTTGAAAGAGACTTGTGTGCCTTTGCTTTTAGAATCAGTGGATGGACGTGAAGGCAAAGTTGTGACGGCAGACTCGACAGTGAAACAGGCTCCTCCAGTCAGTGCAGCCAGCATGTCGGCCTTTGACCCATTAAAAAACCAGGACGAGGTCAACAAGAATGTGATTTCTGCTTTTGGCCTTAGTGAGGATCAGGCCCCAGGTACTGCACACCATGCAACCTTTAATGGGTGGGATGTTTTCCTGCAAAGCATTCATTTTTCTCCCTAATTTGCATCCAACTAGTTGCTCCCCCTGCTGTTGCTACAGAGGAGCGCTCAGGGACTCCTGACAGCATTGCTTCCTCCTCTTCTGCCGCACCTCAGCCAGGAGTGCCGCCTCAGCCGCAGGGTCCCTATGCTGGGGTACAACAGGGGCCCCCAGCAGGAGTTGATGGTAAGAAACAGGCCATCAAAGAAACGGTTGATAAACTAAGTTAAGAATGCATTTACAATTGGTGCAAACTACTTTACATATAAAGTAATATTTAAACAGTTTACATAAAATTTCTGCTTATTATAAGTAAAAGAACAAATTTTATGGTTAGTCTGGAGGAATATTTGGTTATATTGAGCAGAATTTATAATCTTTCCGTGAATTTCCAAGGATGATTTGGCCCCCATTTACGTATCGTTAGTTTTTTTTTTTTTTTTATGAGCTAAAGTTAGTTATATGCTTTTTGTGTTTTAGAAAATTGATAGTTTTGGATTCATAATGGTTTAGATTTCGAAAAAAGTAAATCAAATAGTTCAGAGAAACTAATATACACTTTTATCATTCTAGTTTGCATTGACGTGCCTTTTATTAAAAAAAAAAAAAAAAATTGTATTTATTCACGACTGCATGCATTGTTAGCATGTTTTTTTGTAGCCTCACACTGTTTTTGAGTTTAAAGAGAAATATCTGAAGAGGCTATGTGACTAATAATAGATCCCAGAGTTGTTCTCCTCTGTGTGTGTCTTGGACTCTGACATCTTCGGTTCTCAGCCTGAAATCTGATTATGATTAATAACGGATTTTGCAGCATGAGGGGGGGGGGGGGGGGGGATATATCTTCCTAGGTGTTTTTTAAAACTTTGTGTTCAGTTCTAATTAATAAAAAGTTGACTCATGTTGCCCGCATTAATAGCTAAGCATCAACGCTAAAATAAAGATGATTATGGGCTTTTTAATCTAATAAGTGAGTCACAGAACTTAACCTGCCCCCCCCATGTTTGAAAGAAATATGGATTTAGATAAAGCCAGCTCTACAGAAAGCTCACTGGGATGTTTTCTATTTGTAATTCACAAATTAGTGAGGTCATACTTTTTTTTCCTCTCACACATTGGAAGCTGTGATTAGAGATATCTTTTCTTTTTGTTGTAAATATGTCTCCAGGCTCAATATGGTAACAAGCAGTTTGTCCTCATAGCCTTTATTCTCCTCACATCCAAGGCTGCAGATGGTTGGCACACACAGACCATAAACACACTCCTGTACAGACTGCTCTTTTACGCTGTGGTTTCTTCTCTTTACCCTCTTACTGCTCTCTGTGGTTACAGTCTGACAGCCTTGAGGCAAATCAGACCAGCCACTCTGTGCACAAGATTTTTATATAGTAAAATATGAGACTTTGGATGCCAACAACACTTGCGTTAGCCAGAGGTTCACTTTAAATGGAAGCTTAGCCTTCTTGTTAACTCAAGAATGCTGTTAAAACAATTTGTGAACAACTGTTAAAAATGTTGGCTTTTTTTTTATGCTGATTGAACAGAGGAAATGATTTCAATCTGTGGAAGAACGGAAAAAGTAGATATTTCTTCAGGAGACGGACAGATCTATGTTTGGATTGAAATAACCTTTTAGTTTCGATGACTCTTCTGGATCCATTATTGGGTTTCTAAAGGGGGAAAAAGGCTTTAGTGTTTCAGTGAAATCATTGTTCTGACCCGTCTATCACTCCTTCATACCTGAAGTCGTAATAGACAACAGATGATGCCAACAGCCGTGGAAAAAAACCAAAAAGATTTCACACATATGGCTTCTTTTAGAATAAAGATCACTGTGTTCATGTTCAAGTAGACGGAAGGTGACTTTCTTTTAAAAAGGTTCATGTTAATGTGGCGGCTGTATAGTTCATTTTGTTGTCTTTAGTGCAGAGCTTCATGTGATTTTGAGACCATTTATTCTGATATACTTACTTTAAATTTACACACTTACTAAATTATATGGAAAACACTGGAATTATTAAGTCCAAAATGTGACCTGGGGGCCATTTGTGGCGCTTTGAGTGATTTCCTCATTCCGGGCTAAGAGATCAGGTCACTGATGCAGAAACTGTTTTATCTTGTAGCTTGTTGTTTTCTTTAATAAATAAAATCATAAAAAGATTTAAAAAATCAACCAAACCCTTTTACTAAGCCATTTTTTTTCCCTCTTGGTTTACAGATGGTGCTCATTAGCCCCACCTGGTGCTGGAAGTTTGCTTATTTCTCCTTTTTGATTGATCACAACTGAACTGATTTGACATGTCTGACAGGGAATTAGTTTTGTACTCAGGTTTTTAAGGGAATATTAAAGAAATTAAATATCTTTTTCGTTTTTTTTTTTGCTTCCACGTTTTCTGTTAAATATAAATATTTTGAGATTTAATTATAAAGTTAGATGTATTCTAAATACAGTTCTGGAAGAGGAAGCATCTAATTTCTGCATTTCCACGCTGTAGGACACTGGCCATAAAATCTCTGCTTGGTGTATTTTAGAAGTGATGTTTTTATTGTGTAGAAGTTTTAAAAATAAAACTTCTACACAAACTTCTGTTAACAAACTCTGATTTGTGCTGCTTGCATTGTCACCACAGTTAAATGCAGAGCTGGACACTCAGAAGCAGGATTGTGAACTCTTTTAGGACAAGCATTGGTTTGCCAGTTTTTGCATGTGTGTTTCACACTTGAGCAGTTGATGGAAAAAGTGATCAGTTAGTGTAACAAGAAATGGATTGTGTGTTTCTTTCTGAATCTAAAATCATGCAGCTGTTTTGTGTTTGAGCAGGATTTGTTTTTGTCCTTTCATGCATAGAAAAGTAAAAGATATTAGAAACTCGGATTTGAGCAGAACAAATGCATATTCATCATACAGCCATATCAGCAATCTTCTCTTATTAAAAAGTGTAGTCAAGTATATTTCAGGTTGTCTTTTTTTTTTTTTTCCTTTTCATTTTAGAGTTTGAGCTCAAAAATGGGGCACGATGATTTTACTTCTATGTTTTGTTTAACCCATCTAGTGTGTAAATTAGGTTATATTGGTATTGGGTGGTAAATAGTCAGTCTATTGGGTAGGTAATAATAATAATTACTATAATGATGTTTGTACCTGCCTCTCCAGGTCAGGTGTATCAGGGGTATCAAGCTCCAGGTGGATACCCTCCGCAGCAGCCAGGCGCGCCGCCACAGCAGCAGTACGGTATGCAGTACCCTGGTAAGAAGGAAGGCTTTTAAGAAAAATGGGCAGCTGCTGTTTTCTCTTCACTTGATCTGTAAAGAAAATGAATGAGATCTCTTTATTTTCTAGCTGGATACAGTTCTCAGCCTGGGGCCCCTCAGCCTGGCCCTCCACAGCCCCAACAGCAGCAGCAGTTTCAGAACTACCCTCCACCCTCCTCCCAGGCTCCAGGCCCTGGGCCTGCCCCAACTCCTGGCTTCCAGACCGGTCAGCAGCAGCAGCAGCCTCATCCATCTCAGGGAGCTCAACAATATCCACCAGGAGCCTTCCCTCCCCAAAACTATACCTCCCAGGGCTCCCAGCCTGCTAACTACAGCATGCCAGCTGGCTCCCAACCCGGCTCAGGGTTTCAAACCCGCCCTGGATTCACCCCACCGCCAGGCACTGCCGTCACTCCCCCACCCGGCTCTGGTAACCCCTACGCTCGCAATCGCCCCCATTATGGCCAGGGCTATACTCAGCCTGGTCCCGGGTATCGGTAAAAGAGGGTAGCAGGTGATGACAGCACCTCCCCTCACCCACCCACCCCATTATGTGGCTCCAACTGTTTAAGATGTGTGCAGGGAAAAGGTCTATTGCTCTGCTCCATACAAATATCAAGTCCAATTATTAAAAAAAAGATGGACTGCCCCTCCCTCCCAGTCTGATGGTTGGTGTTTGTCCACCCCGCTCTGTTCTGGCCCTGGTGTATGCTCCTCCTCCCTCTGCCCTCTCGTGTGTGTCATCGTGACAAAGCATCCCGTCTTTACGCACACACCTGGGAGACCAAAACAAGCCGTCGCACAAACTGTCTATCGTCCTTTTCATAATAAAGTGTTTTTGGGGTCGGAGCCGGTGATGAAATTCTTTAACAGCTGTGAGCTTACTGTGTAGGACACTATCACGAAGAAACTTAGCCCGTTTTTTTTTTTTTTTCCTTCCTCTATTTGATTAACTTTCACCACCATGTTGGTATTAATATCTGTTCTCACTGGTTTTTACTAATATATCAAATCAAATTCCTCTCTCAAGTGAGATTAGCTGTTTATGTAAAAATGTTAACTTTTTTTTTTTTCTTCTTGAATCTAATAAAGAATTAAGACCCAGTTTGAGCCGTTTGTCTTTTCCTGATGAGCTGCTTTTTATCTTGTGTTTTCCTAATCTTCTTTTTCTATGGTTTGTGAGATGAAATGAAGTTTGGTTTGGCTGATCCTCTTCTCCTCACCCTGCTTTGGAAAAACTGCAGTAATGTTGGTATTCCTGCTTTGTTTTCCTGCCTGTGGGATGTGGTCGGCAGGGAGTTGTGACATGGGGACTGTGGTTTGGCCTGCCATGAGAAACTGTCTGAATACATCAGATTATTAGTAATTTAAAAGAGGATAAATGTTAAAGTCTCTTCTCAGCTGTTAACTAAATGGTCTGTAATATTTCTTTTATTTTTTTTCATGACTGGACAAGAAGTGAACTTAATGCATGAAGTGAACTTAATGCATGTTTTCTTATAACACAAATTATAACACAAATTATTGCTGTTTGTTTTTAGATAAATTAGTAAATGTTAATAGTTTATAATCTATTTAAAACACCATACATTTTGTTGACAGAACTATCCTGGATGACTTCTTGTTTTGGGTTCAAGTTAAAATTTATGAAATATTTTTTTGTATTTTGCTACATTTAAAAATAAGTTTCCAAATTAAATTATGATTGAAAGTACTGAGGATTTATAATATACATCAATATAAAGAAACAATGGAATTGAGAGAGAAGTGCTGTTTAAAAATTTTACTAACGACACAACTTTAAGTCAAACTGTTGTGCAAATGGAACAGACAACCGGTGAAAATTATTAGCAGGACGCAATAAAGGAAGGATTCTGCAGACCCCTTCTCAGTGCCTATGCTTTCTGGCTGGTGTTTTGGTCGCCTTTGATCGGCAAATTTGCCACTGGTGTTCCGTTCTCTTCACAGATGAGAGCAAGTTGACACTGAGCACATGTGACAAACATGACAGAGTCTGAAAACCCTGATCTGCTGCCTGCAACGTCCTTCAGCATGACCGTTTGGCAGTCGGTTAGTAATGGTGTGGAGTGGCATTTCTTTGGAGGAGGTCACAGGCCTCCACGTTCTCACCAGAGGTAACATTTCTGCCATTAGGTACCAAGATGAGATCCTCAGACCCTTATGAGACCATATGCTTTATTTATTTGCCCTGGGCTCCTCCAGATGCAGGACAATGCTAGACCTCATGTGGCTGGAGTATGTCAGCAGTTCCTGCCAGATGAAGCCACTGAAGCTATGGACTGGCCTGCTCATTACCAAGACCTGACTCCGACTGAGCACATCTGGGACATCGTGTCTTGATCCATCCACCAACGTCACGTTGCACCATAGACTGTCCAGGAGTTGGAGGATGCTTTAGTCAATGTCTGGGAGGAGATTCCTGAGGATAATCACACAGTCTCTTCTGCTGTTTAATATGCAGGTTGGAGGCAGATGCAAAGCTCCACCTAAAACCTTCCCAAAGTCGTCACAATAAAGAAACCACAAGCTGAAAGTATAAAACGAGGTTTATTGCTGGAGTCCTAAACTGCACAATAAACAAGTAAAATCAGTAAAGAAATGTATAAAGATTTTCAAGTTATTTACATTTTGTATATTTCATAAAATTAAAATTTACGAGATACATACATTTGACTTGTATTTGCCTTTAAAACAAAACAGAAATGAAAATCTCAAATACTGCTCATAAAATTTGGCCTTCCTACATTAGATCAAGTTCTGTTAAAGCCACAGAGATGTACTAAACCAAAGAAATGTATCATATTTCACACCATATACAAACCTGAACAGACGTTTCACAACTGTGCAATCTGCAGCTGATCTTTAGTGAATGCAGAAGCACCATTCTGCATGTCTGTGTATTTGCATTGAATACGTACTGTCAAAGTTGTTTTTTCTGTACATCCATGACCACAAAGCACACCTTCTGACAGAGAACAGATCGAGGTGTTTTTCTCCTTTAGCATCGGAGGCATCTGAATGCGCACCTACTGTTCATTAACAAACCTTTGATAAATAGTATCACACAAGTTAATACCGTTTGGGAGCCAGCTTCCCAACAATATCTTAATGAATGCTGTATGCTGTTTAGTTTTTTGTCAGGGCCTACTGTCATCCACAGTGAAAGGTTGTTTTTCTTTCATAAATAGAGAAATGTTGTTGGGTTTTGAAAGACCCAATTGTCCTTAAAATGTTCACACCTGAAAGGTTGCAGGGGAAAATCAAACACATGTAGCGGTCCATGAAGATGGGCTCATTCCCATCAAGCCTGAGCAGGCATCCATCTCATCTTTCTTCTTACCGCAGATAAATTCATCATCCAAGGCAAATGTGTGGAATTTCTACCACTTTCCAGGTATGGGTGTACCACACTCATACCAGCCAACATACGTCACGTGAGACTTTCCTCCGATGTCTCCAAAGCTCACCGGTTCCTGTCTCAATGCTCTGAAGAACCCTAAAAAGCAAACGTGGAGGAGATAAGCAGCTTCATTGCAAGAGGTAACAGAAGAACTGGTAATGAATAAATAAAATAATCTCCTGTCAGGTGTTTATATGAGGCTTTATTTGATAAATTACAATATATATTCATATGAAGTTTTTGTCACCTTCAAGAAGGTTTTGAAAATAGGTTTCTCTGTATATATAATGTCTCTGTTTTATGTAATATTCTAATCCTAAATGTTGTGTTTTTAAATAGTTGTAAATGGAGAATTACCTTAACTGAAACAAATGCATAAAAACGTCAATATGTAAAGTTTTTTACTTTGTTGACTTATGGAAATAAATGAACTTTTCAATAATACTCTGATTTACTGAGTTTGACTTCATATTGTAATGTCCATTTATTATTCAACTCAGCGCTTCTTTTTTTTGCTGAAATGATTGTGAAACACAGTTTCAATCATATAAACATTGTAATTAATCGTGGATTATCCCATATAATGTCAAAATGATACTAAAGGACAAGAAATAAACACATATAACCCCATTAACATTTGGTTAAGTCTTCCTTAGCAAGTTGCAAATTAGTTGCAATATTTCTTTTATTAATCTGGCCTCACTGTGGACAGAGACATTGATGTTCCAGTGTTTCTGTCCACAGTCATTAGAAACCTTCAGCCTCGATTCTACCATGGAAAATCCAAACCAATTCCTCTTCATTTGAGGATGAATGATTGGGTCAGATGGTTGGGAACTGGACAACACCGGATGTTCAAAAAGACTAAATGATTTACCAGTCTAACATGTACGTAGCTCCTGGAATAGCCTTCCCAAAGTCACACTTCAAGCGTAGAGAAAATGGGTGAACTGCTCTTAAATGTTTGTCTATGCCAGGCATCCAACCAATTAAATGTTCTCTACTAATCCTGCTAAGTATTTACTGACCTTTTATTGGCAATTTAAAAAAGAAAAAATCTACATCAATTGCTTCTGATACAAATGCAGCAAAGATTTGAATTCTTAATGCACCAAATTTTACATTAGGACCACCACCACCTAGCACTCTGAGTGTAAATAACTCATGGTTGTGATTTCACAGGATTAAGATGATTCCAAAATACTTTGGTGATGGATTACTTTAGATTTTACAGACATTTAAAAGATAAAAACAGAAACCATAACATCATACCAATGCCCAGAACAACAAAATATGTATAATTATGGTGTGTTCAATCATGCTGCATGTTACAAATTTGCATCCCACCTAAATTTAACATCTACTTAATGTTTTTTAACAAGATTAAGGTTTTACTTTTATAATCTAATGCAAAGCTGTGCACAGAAATAAAAAACAACATTTGAAATTGTTCATTTAAAGCTGAAATGAATATAGTATTCATGCTTATGATGTAAGGGTTTGGACTAGAACCATACCTTGCCTGCTTGGTAGCTGGTCAGCCATCATTTGGGTTCCAGTCCGACCATCCAAGAAGGAGTCAACAAACTGACAGTGGTCTTCACCAAACCCCGTCTGATCCCCGATGTTGTAAAACTTCCCTGCAATTGGAGGAGTTTCAATTTTGTCCTTCAAAGCTGCTGCGTTTTAATAAAGTGACACGTTAAATAGTCAAATGCTAGCCCACCATTTATCATAACTTCTAAGACCTGAAATTTGCAGCTTGTTCGTTTTTCATGTTCAAATTTTAGTTTCTCATTCATATCGTCTTCATGCATCATATGTAAATACCATTGAGGGATTCGCTCAAGTAGATCTTGTATCTCAAGGAATTACAGAGCTGGATTCCCACAAATTTTCTGTACCAAGTCCTCTTTATGAACTGCTTTCCGTTACATTCAGAATAGGCATCAGCCTTAAATGGGAACTGAGTCCAGATGGCGTCTTTTCCTGAAGGAAAACGGAAAAGTTTTAATATATTTTTTGAGGGAAAGTGGAAGACACAGACAAAAAAGGAACAAAATATTCACCTGTGGCCTGTTCGCTAACACGTGGATCCGCTGCAAACAAGATAATGAGTTCAGACCACCAGGAAGGTTAAAATAATTACTGCTGCAATTGCTAATTCGAAACATGTGTCCATCACCAAAAAGGAAATAGTGCAATGGATCAAAATGATCAGGCATTGTTTTTTTCTTTAATTGTAAAAATATTAGATGTTATTTTAGAGCTTGCCTGACTCTGTGTTGAAAGTGACAGGCTCACTGGATGGTCCTGCTCCAAGCTCATTTTTCGGTGTAACTTTGAATTCATAACTGAAATAAAACAAAATAAATGGCAAAAAGCAATTAAAGTAGTCATGTACATGAATAAAATTGATTTAGATATCCTAATCTAAACTGTGAGTCCCTTCTCATCTAAAAACCATCCTTCTCTTGCGCTGGGATGCATCAGATTTTAATGTCTTTGACAGATGAGCATGGGCTAACTCTTAAACTGGAGCACACACAATCATATAAACACACGTGATGGTTATTCCACATGCTGCTTTCAGATGTGTTGGCAAAAGGATGCCGAGTAAACCCAGCCCTGAAGGGAAGTGTTCTGGTGAGTATCCAGGGATTCTAAGATCTACTTTAAATTTCAGTGACCCATTTCATCTCCACACATCTTTCCTCAGCTTTGGTGTCTGTGGGAACAATTGTCTGTGTGCAGACAAAATGTGGTTTAGTGGAAAAAAACAGAAAAGCACATGGAAAGCTCTCTGGTGCCGTTTAATGGATTTCTCCTGAGCTACATTCAATACTGAGCCTTGTCAGTGTATTTTATTTTGATTATATAAAACTGAAGGTAGTTCGACCAAATGGTAGATGGACGTATTAGACATACTCTAAAGTTTTTGCTGCAAACCTGCTGTCCGGTGTGAGATTCTCCACTGCTGTGTGTGTTTGGTTGGTAGTCAGGATGGAAACCTCCTGTCCGTTTGGTCCTGTGGTTGTTGACACCACCTCATACTCTAAAAAAAAGTTAGAGAAACAGTTTTAACATTTACTCAAAAATGTTCTATATAGAGGGATGATGATGTCAAGCATAAATATCAACAATTTTAGGCATTTGGACCCTGAAACCTGGTCTAATACCCGTAAATAAAATCCATCAACTTAGCTGGTCAATATAGTTGAGAATGAAGCAACGATAATGATAAGTAAGAAGTAGGGGATGCAGAAAACATTTGAAACACGGTGCTCTTGCAAGATAAAAACACAATGAACATGTGAAATGCTATGTTTGGAGGTAAAGCAACTCTAAATATCCCACACTGTCTAAACAGTGAAACATGGTGATGGCAGCATCATTCTGTTGGGGTGCATTATTCAAGCTGGCAAAAGTTGAGGGATAGTTGGATGTAGTTAAAAACGGGAAACCTTCTCCTGGACTATGTTAGAATGACCTGTCGAGAAACTTTGGCAAAGCATTGATGTTCACAGACTCACTTTAATCTACTGATTTCAAGCTACTTTACAAACACAAGCTGGCAGCTATTTTGCTGTAAACGGTCGTTCCTGCTCTGTACCTCTGGTTTCATTATCAGATTTCTCCCAGTCCAGAATAACAAAGGACGGGCAGCCCTCCACAGTGACCACAGTGAGGTTGGATGGTGCCGTGCGAGGAGGACCGGTGACGTTCACATCACTGCTTTCCTCATCAGGGAAGTAAGCCAGGGAAGAGGTGATGGAGCATGGTTCGTCTGGCTTCTTATCCGTCTTGTAGATGACATGAGGAGCTACAGACAAGAAACAGGAAGCATGTTAAGGGTTTAATGCTGGTAAAGCTGCGAGGCAATCCTCATGAAACCTTACCTATAAAGCGTTTCTTTCCCATGATATCCACCTCTGAGGCAGGCAGGGAGCTGAAGATGGAGGAGTTTTCATGTAGATCATAGCGACTGCCTGGAAGGGAAACAACAGATGGGAGATGGGTTTCGATGGGCTCAGCCAGGAGCCCTTGGCAGCTCTTTGTGTCCTTTTATTTTACAGTCCTGGCCTTTCTCCACAACAACCCAGAACAGCACCTGCTCTGGCACATGTTCAGTTCTCCAGTACTCACATTTGTCTTCCTTCTCTCTGTTGCCCACAACTATGCTTAACTATGCAACCTTGAAAATCTCTGGTTCATTGTCCAGTGCATGCTATGACTCATATAAGTCGTTAAAAAGACCGTGTAGCTCTTACTGTTAACTGCTGGGACCTCTGTGGTTGTCTGCTGCCTGTGTTTAAGCTTCGGTTTGGGTGTGACTGGGTGGAATGACTTCAAGGTGGACTCCTTGTCTCCTTGTTTCAGATCCATTGGTTTATCTGAGGACAGGGTGCAGGAAGAGGAGAAAAAAAATCAGTTCTTCTCCCACATCGTCTGACTCACAGTCAGGCACTGTTGTGATCCATCTGCTCTGGCTGTCCCCAGTTAGCAGCTCTGTGGCCTTTTTTCTGGCTCTGGAGGGACAAAAGATAGGCTGTTGAGTCATGTCCTTTATAGGGCTTAAGGAGGATACACACTTGGCAGAAAATATCTGTTAGAAACAAAGATTCCTAGAAGAATAAGCCTCTGTAAGCATGATAAAATGTTAACAGTAACTGTGATCTATAGATAAATGCCCTTTTTCCAATCTGCAAACAGTTTTCACTAATGTAAACCTCCTTTCAGGGGAGGTGGTTTTCAACATACAGAGGTACTAAAGACCTTGGAGGACATGTGGAAGTGATTTAGGTCATTTAAAGAGGGACATATTTGGGAATATCTATTAATTCCTTTTTGAGCATAAATCTAATTAGAGTTCAACAATTTATCTATTTAATTTTTTTTCTAGAAAAGAAAGTTTAAAATAAGAGAAAGACTTTTCTACCTAAAACAAAAAGAGGAAACATTAAGGGAAAGGGGGAAGGACAAATAAGCTGTTACTTCAAAGTAATTTTCAACATAGGAGAGTAACAATGTTTAATACGAACAACACATCAGCCACTTATTTTCCTCAAATCGTGATCTCCATTCTTTTTTTGAGTCACTTTAGATTAACACCTGGTGATCCCCATCTTGTACCAAGTCAGTCCACACAAAGCATCAGACCATGGGAAGTATTAGGGCAGGGAGCTCAAAGAATGCTTTGGTAAACTAAGTGTAATCTTCACCCAGATGTTCCAGCAACTTATGGACTCGTCTTTTTTCTTCCTTTTTACACCCTTGCCTACAGCCCAGATGTACGTTTGTTGAAATATTGAAGTTAATATTTTAAATGCTGGCAATGTAATTTAAACTTCTAGTTCCAGTGCATATTTATTTGCAGTCAACTGAATTGATTATTTCGCTGTGTATTATTATATAGACAGAGCCTTTTAGATTAAAAAAATGCATTTTAATATCTTTAAAGGAAATGAAGAATAAATCTACAAACAACAAACATCTTAACTTTATTTGTTTTTTGTTTGTTTGGTGTCCTGACCTTATGTACTCTGCTTCCCAAAGCAGCTGAAAAATAATAAAGACCTAATATTACAGACCAGGGGCTATCATGTCTAAAGGGTGGTATGCATTTTTTATTGGACCTGATGTCAATCTGAATCCACTCCTGGTTGCTCATGGCAACACAGTTCTTAGAGGAAACAAGTCATCACACTATGCTAAATCCTTCAATACAGCACTTTAAAATGCCGGGACTTTAAATGTGCAAACATGTATAACCTGTTGCTCTGAGCTTTATGAACCCTTATTAATCTCTGGATCACATCAGGTGTTTTTCTGTAATTTAAAGTTCAGTAAGCTGGTTTTAAATGCAGTTTTTCCTCCATGAATAGGTTGATCTTCTATTGTCTTCTCCGTTGATGGTAATAACATCTAATAAAGCACCTTTCAAATATAAAAGCACAGTGTTGCTGTGCTTATATGAGCAACAGGTCCGATCCCATTGTTTCCTGAGCATTTATCGGAGCTCAACAGCTCAATGACCAAAGGGCTATCACATGGAAGCAATATAAAAGTATCAGCCTTCTTTCTGCACCACTTAAAATGTAAGGTCGGATGGTAGATCAGGTTCAGACCTTTAAATACCTGAAAACAGTAACCAATATTTCCCAGTCTTTTCAAGAGGAGCAAATCAAGTCTCTCCAAGTTCCCACAAGATCTGTAATTCAAGACCATCAGTATCATTAACATGGCATCATGCTGTGGAGATGTGGAAAAGCTGGCCACTGTTGAGGGAAAGACAGACTGAACAAAGTACAGGGAAAAACTGAAAGAAAGCAAATTGAAGGATACAAAAGACTTAAGACTGAGGTTCACCTTCAGAGGTTCACCTTCCAGCAGGACAACAGGCCTAAACAGCCTGAGCTGCAAGAGGATGGTTTAGATTGAGGCATATTCAGGTGGCCTAGTCAAAGTCCAGGCTTTAATACAACACAGAATGACCTGAAAAATGAGCTATCAAGCCAAGACAAAGTCTTTTTATATACAATCTTACCACTGCTTTTGCTGCAGTGAAAAACGGTTCCACAAAGTATCATGGATGTGGCACGTGCACAGGAAAGCGTCACGTGGTAGACATTTAAAGTAGTCTATCCTTTTCATTCATTTATTAACTTATAGGCAACTTTGTGCTGGCAATATCCACATAAAACACATTTTCGTTTTAACAAAAGGAAATATAGAGACATTCAATAGTATCAGTACTTTAGTGAGGCAGCGTTTAAAAAACATGGAGCACTCTTCATCTATCCCAGTGATCTACAACCTGCGGTTCCGGAGCCACAAGTGGCTCTTTGGAACCTCTTTAATACCTCTTATTATCGGCCAAAATGATAAAGAACCAACTAATGGTTTAAAAATTTGTATAACAAAAAAAATCAGTCTTGGATGCTTTAGCATGCAATTCAAAGGATATCAATATTTTTTTCTAACAGATATTAAAGAAATCATTGCTTTTTTTCCAGATCTATTTTTTTTTGTTTTGTTTTGTTGGAAATTATGTGAGGGTATTGGTTCCAGGTGTCCACAGATACACAATAATACTAAATGCTGCAGCTACAGATTTATAAAACCCTGAATAACATTGAGTAATACCCACAGGTTTTGCTTTCAACACACATGTACTGACTGGGTATCTACAGGATGCACTCTGCTCTTAGTGTTTTGTTCACTGTTTTCTTTCCCTTTCATCTCATGCAGGTGTAAAAGCAGACTTTTAGAAGTTGCTATATATCCTCTGCACCGTTTGTGTTTCTGTCTTTTGTTTTTTCTCTTTTCTCTCCGTCTTTTCTATCTCTTTTTTTCTCCTTTTAATTCTTATCCCCCTCTCCCTTTCTCACCTCCCCTTTTCTCTGTGCCTGTTGTATATGATTTTATTCCATAAACCATTTTCAGTAGTTTAATATATTAGTATCAAGCAGAACCATATGGCAACACCCATAGTGTCCTGCTTGTGAAAGCCAATCTGTTGGGCTATTATGTAGCTTGATTCCCAGAGCTATATTGGCAAAACACACAAAAAAGGGAAATTATGAGAAAGCTTTAATGCATAATTCCCCCCAAATAACACCCTTTAAAAGAAATCTATACTTTGTCTATATGAAAAAAAAAGTTCTTCCGTATATCCTGTTTCCTAAAACCACAAATAAAATTGTAACCAATTTCTTACCACATATTTTTATCAAGTATAATATTTTGTCATTATTTTATTTGCTGCTTTAAATGACTGTAACATAGATGTCCGCTCATCTTCATCCCCGCATGGATCAGGGATTTCCTCATTATTGGCACATTAAATTCAACATATTATCTACCCAATTGGATGCATTATGAAGAAATATTCTCAAAATGGACGTTTTTATAGCATACCGTCTGTGGACAGTTAGTGGATCTGTTTTTTACTTGCTTTCTCTATAAACTCTGCATGGGATTGTAAGCTTAAATGAAAAAAACACAAAAAAAGCACTTTTTTTTTGCAGCTCTCACCATGATCACTCGTTTTCCCCACCAGGTTTGGTGTCTTGCTGCCAGGAACAGGGGGTCGCTGAACTGCAGGAAATTGTTGGAAACAAGAGCTTGTTTGAGGCGAAACCCACAAAGGAAACATAGCAACAGACGGCCAACACTGAGAATCTGAAAACAAGTGTTAAAGCATTAAAAGTGCATTAACTATTAAGGAATGTCAGTTTTAAGGGAAAGGGGTGGACCTGTAGACAGAAGAAAGGCTTCAGGGGATACACTGAGCTGAAAATAAAGTGTGCAAGTGGCAATGCAGGCGCAGCGTACGTTAAAATGCTACAAAGTTACTTGGTTTTAAATAATGACAGAGCATCATTATAACCTTTAACACATCAAAACTCCCTTAGACCATTAAACTATAAAACAGAGCTAAATGATATTATAAATACAAGTTTGAAATTAAAAACAGGCCCAGTTCCAAAGAAAACTTAAAATAAAAACCTTGTTCTCACTAAACATGATAGGTCATTGTTTTTAAAAGAGCAAAATGATACCAAATTAATCACAAACCAGACGAGGCAATGAGCCTCAGGGGGGCTTGATGGTTAAATATTGCTCTATATCTAAATTAGTTAAAGATACCATTTTGTTCCAGAGCATGCACTCCCTTATTCATTTTCTATCTTGGAGATTTGTTAAATGTCATTAATTTGACAAGATACAACAACCCTCTAAGTTTTCAGGCCACTACATATTTTTCTTGGATGCGTTTCATTTTTTCTGTAGCTGACTGCCAAAACGAAAGATTTGAAAACATTAATAAAAACTATGAAACAGCTGCCAGCTTTCAGATGAAGGCAAACATCTGCTCGCATATGAAGTCCAGTTGTATAGTCATGCTGTGCTTTCCACGACGTCTAAAAAATAAAAAAGAAATATAACACAATCAGCAGAACCTGAAGCTTCTCTTATATGAATGATTTCATAATAAGCTTGGTCAAAAGTAAGTTCTTGGATGAAAAACATAAGATGTCAATTAGACATCTGCAAAGTGTTTGATAATGCCTGGTATATAGTCTTTGCAGCAACGTCATTTATTGTGTGGTCCCTCTGTAATGATGGACTGGATCTGTGATCTGTCAAAGACTTTATGTTTAGACCCCAAAAATCAACAGTGGTACGAGCACTGGTTTCTATCAGACCTACTTATTTTCGCGTCGGACCGAAAATACATAATTAGTTGAAACAAAGAGATTTGGGGTCTACTGCTCTGGCAAAAGCAAACATAAAAAACCCACCATTGCGCTAAAATTGGCAATTAAAACTGGGCCACATGGACAGTTTGAAAAAAGGATAATTTACTGCATAGATGAGCAACAAAATCCAAACTATATGGCTGCATGTGGATCATTTGGAGACATTGGAAATTAAGGTAAGCATTACAGATAGGATAAAACAATCCTAATTTCTGTATTGACAGTACTACTACATGGATGAACACAATCAACAAATTTACTGACTGTTTCAAGGAGGCCAAAACCAAAAAGGATCAAGAGTAAAGGAGATCAGCTCTAGAATCAGGACAAAACAGGATGCTACCGGGAATAAAAAGGAACAGAATACAGAAGCATGGAAGATACAGGGTGACTCACTGATGCTAAGGAACTGAAAGCTTTTGGATGAAATTAGCCAAAGGCAGCATTTCTAAATACAGTTCTTAATGACCATTTAAAAAAATACCTTTTTTAAATTCTGGTTGAAAAGAGGGAGAAAAGCATAAATTGTTCAAAGATATCAACAAAATAGGGTGCCCTGACTTTTAGCACATAAACAGTTGCTGATATGTATAGTACTTGCAGGCAAAACCACTTTTTTTGCTTTCTGTAGAACTGCTTCAAGGGAGCCTTTCGACTCCTTGAAGACCTCTGAAACTGTCCAAGTTTCCAGCATTAACACACACCAGCTGTGACTCGACTCGTGACTGAAACACAATCTCTCTGTGCAGCTCCAAACCATTTTAGGTAAGGCGTAACCATTAACACAATGTCCACCGGTGTCATTTACACTTCAAGTTAAGACGTATTAAATAAGAGTAATCACCTGGGCCTGCCTGGCAGAATGAGTACTATATGATTGATCAAATAAAGGATGGTTCCAACAAAGCACAGTAAATGCTTTCAGATTCATTTCAATGAGGTGGTTAAATGTGCAAAGGCCCAGCACAATGACACCATGGAGAAAACATTAATCTGTCCGTAATATGAATTTAAACTTAAGATTGCTTATCACTTTTAGGCCATTTAGGATTATAAAATGCATTTCTATTTGCAAAACGTGCAACTTTATACACAAACAGTTTTTTTATGTTTTTCAAAGTCCGAACTACACATACATTTCCTTATTTAATACAACTGTTTTTAAAACTGTGTGATGTTTTAGGTGACCGATGGACAATCTATTTGCAGTAGTTGGCTGAAATTTTGAGTCAGGTTTGTAAATGATCTTGATTTTACACACTTTTTTAGCTCTGTTCACAAGGTTTTTTTTATATGCAACCAAGATTAGGCCTTTGTGATTGCCACTCCAAAACATTGACTTTGTTGTATGCTTGGGGTAATTATCCATCTAAAAGAAGGATTTCTGCCCATATTTTTCAGTCATTGCTTCCAAATGTCCAAATCATATGATACAATTTCTAATTGGAGGTGCTTAGGTCCTTAAACTTGAGTACAGTTATTGAAATTGTACCGAAGAATGAACTAGATTTGTAGAGGTGCAAAAGTAATTTTAGTGAGGTTAGCACAAAAAAGCATTCTGCTCAAGTGTGGTAAAATACATTTTGAGTTTGCAAACCCAATACATCATCATCTGAGCCTTTTCAATTTAAGCATAGTTTAAACAGTGTACTATCATGCAGTCCACAAACTGTAGTTAAAAGCCTCCAGCTGATCCAAAATCTGATGAAAGTTAAAAACAGAGGTCATATTTCCCCTATCTTGGCTTCCCTTCACTGACTTCCTGTTAAATCCTGGATAGAACTTAAAATCCTTCTTCTCACATGTAAAGCCCTAAATAAACACGCTCCATCTTATATCAGAGATCGGATCATTCCTTATGTTTCATACAGAACACTTTATTCTCAATCTGCAAGTTTACTTGTGGTTCCTAGAATTTCTAAAAGTAGAATGGGAGGCAGATCTTTTAGTTATCAGGCTCCTTTCCTGTTGAACCAACTACCAGTTTTAGTCCGTTAGGCAGACACCCTATGTACTTATAAGACTAGGCTTAAAACTTTTCTTTTTGATAAAGCTTATAGTTAAAAACAAAGGGATGCTAGCGCAGCCTTTCAGTTGTAGAGAAGTAGGAGGAGGAACAGTGAACGGCCTGATCTGGTGGGAGAGAATTAAGTTCTGACAGATGTTTCTCCTTGGCTCTACCTCTCTCATACCTCATCCAAAATAGCTACCTACTGGAACATCCTAGGCCCCAAGTATGAGCAGTTCCTGTGTCCTCCCTCTTCTTATGCTCCTCTGTATGTCGTCTTATACAAATATGAAAGCAGTTTTCTTTTGCACTCTTACCTGTCTCTCTTTCTCCCTCCCCTTACGTCTTATCCCCTTTTTCTTTCTCACCTCCCTTTCCATCTCTGTGTCTGTTGTATATGATTTTACTCCCAAAATAATTTTCAATAAAGTTTTATATATAACTTCCAAGCAGAACCTTATGGCAACAGCCATAATGGTTTGCCTGTGAAAGAAAATCTGTTGGGCTATTATCGGGCTTTGGGACATCAATTCCCAGAGCCATAGTGGAAAAACAGGACACACACAAAGTTAGGCTATGCTGAGCTATTTTCTACATGAATGATTATATATGTTTAGGCTCCTGGACGACATAGTAAGCACTTTTCATCATTTTGCTTCATTCCATCTCTGTTCTCCCATTCTGCAGTATTTGTTACTTCCATCCATAACTTTATGCTTTCTCAGCTTTTTCTTGTCATTGTAGCTTCATCTGGTCTGTTCCAGTTTGATTGTGACTCCATCTTGGATTGAAATATCAAATGCTGTGCTGCCACCAACACCTTTGTTTAAAGACGTTGGAATTGGTCCTATTTTTTTAGAGTAGTCCTGTTTCTTTTCTTTTTTGTTTGACATGAGAAGTGGCTCTTAGCTCATCTACCTGACTACCTTTTGTATATCTGCTTCTTTTTCTATGTCTGCTTCTATCTCCTTTAACCCGAATTGGCCTTACAAGAAGACCGCTCATACTGAACCTGGTTCTGCTGGAGGGTTCTTCCTATTAAAAAGGAGTTTGTCCTCTCCACTGTTGCTGCACGCATGCTCAGTGTAGTGGGTTGCTTAAAAGTAAATGACAAAATAGAACCGAAAATCATCGCTGCAAGCTCATCCAAGAGGAGTGTGTCTTGCAAATAAGTGACTTGATGAAAGATTAACTGGTTTTCCTAGATAGAAACTTTTAACCAATGTGACTGTATTGCCTCTGTAGAGTGCCTCGAGATGACCTGTGTTGTGAAGTGGTGCTATACAAATAAACTGAAATGAATAATCTTATTGCATGTAAACTTCTTAATTTGATGTAGGTAAGAAAAAATCTCTAATTATCTGGCTTTTTGGAAATGAGGTTTTCGTACTTCTAAACGAGAAAGGTTTACCCTGTCTTAATTAGAAAAATTAGACAATGTACATTTTTTATGATGTTTGGTTTCAGTTGAAATCATGCATGGTTTCAATCAGCAGCAAGACTTAATTGTAGCGACAAAACATACATAAACAATGATGTAAACACAGAAATAGCAAAGCAAGAGCCACAATAGCACAGATTAGTGTGACCCCCTGTGACAGATTATAATTGTGCCCCTTTAGTCATCTTCAAGGTGTATCTTTACCATTTTTTTCTCTTGACGTTGCGCCAGGTTTAGGATGAGCATTACCCCTTTTATGTGCCCCATTGGCTGTTGGAAGGAGAAAAATGTTGGTTATGACAAACACACAGCAAGAAATACATGGAAAATTTCGGGGTGGGGGGGTGGTATGCTTTTATGAAAAGGCAAATTAAACAAACTACATAGATTTGTGCTTTTAGTCTATTTAAAAAGTAAAGACTTTGAGTTTGAAGAGTTTGGTAAATGTACATTCTCTGGTCATCTGTCCTCAGCTTACAATGACAAGCAGCACTAGAATAGAATAAGAACTATGTACTGTCTGCACAGTGTTAGACTTGGCATAGTAACTGTAAGATGTGGTGTGGCCGGGCCAGCTGTTGGGACCACACTTCCAGCTTGAACAAAAATAAACCGTAAATCATGTTAATGATCTTGAGCTCTGTGACACTTCTTGAGAAGCTCAGAATAATACAACAAGCACGTATTGAGTGTAGAGCGCATTAATGTTTCCAAGAAAAAGTGTGAAGCGGGGGGGTGGGAGACGAGAAGAATTAAAAGCATTTTGTATGGCTAAATAAATAGGAGAGAGGTTGTCCTCTGTATGTTCAGCTGCAGATGAAGAGGCTGTTTGGGAAAAAGGGAACAAGCATTACCACCAGGTGTGTTGGAAGTGTGAGAGGAGGTTGTGTCTGTCTTGGATGGAGAGGGTGGTCTGACACCAGGATTGCTGGAATGAGAAGCAACCCTATTGCGAGTCACCGTGGCGTTTCTTCCTCCTGTGGGATTTGATGAGCTAATGGAAGAACGGGAAATTTGAGCAGTGGATGATCTGATGGTGCCAGAACCTAAAGGACCAGAGAAAAAATTACAGAGGATCCACCCTTAGACATGAAGTTATGAGCAAAGGATTTAAAGCAAAAAGCGAAAATCAATGAACGCCCTGTGGACAATGGATGAAATGACAGAGAGGCATAAAATAAGATCCAAAGCTTGCCAGACTGGTGCGGTTAAAAGGGGTCAAGTGTGAGAAAACTTTGCTACAAATGGACACAAGCATAGAAACATTCACAACAATGGGTTGAGGTGTGTGGGCTGGCAGAATGAAAATGGAGGTGGGGAAACACAATGCTTCTTGACGTCACAAGAAAAGCTGAAATGGTGATGAGACATGGACTTGTCATGGCACTTTACCAAGATTGTAACTACCAGCCTTCTCTGTGGCTGGGCCGGGTCTTGGTAGAGGTCTGGCCTCTTCTGGATGACTAGGAGCTGTATGAAAAAAAGCGTACTAATTTATCTTGGATACATTGGTATTGTAATGCATTATGAAAGGGGGCACACCCTAATGTTCTTTGAAAAAAAAGACTTTTATAGTTTTTAGAGTTTAAGGAGATTTTATGTGACAGTAAAACTCTACGATATTTCTTGACACAGTAAACTATTTGCCAAAAGGAAGACACTCAGTTTCTATCAGCACAAGGCTTTGCCTAGAAAAGGAAATTTAAACTATTATTAAGGGCCTTAAACCTGAAGGTGAGTATTTTAGGCTTAAATGCTGATTGTCTTAATAATTGAGCTTATTTTACAGTAAGAAATGAGGTGGATATTTGAGTTTGTCTGTTGTTGTGACATAGTTGCCTAAAAGGGTGTTTGCAATAACAACACAAAAAAGACCCAGCCTCTTGCTACCAAAGAAAGACAGTGACGGTAATGGAAGACTTTTTGGTACATATAAAAAAGTACTTGGTTTCATCTGGTAGACACACAAACACTTTACAGTTGTGTAGGAAATGTCTCAAGGTAAGTTCGTTCAAATAAATTATAAAGTTTATCATTTTCAACTGTTGGCAAGTAAATCAACTAAGACAGTATTTCTTAAAGCTTTTCCCAAGGTAATATAGGTAGACCTATAATAGCCACAGCGCTTTTCTGGTGACGTTCATAAACCAATTGTCCTTCAAGGGAAATATAACAGTAACAGATCCACTCCCGGCTTTTTTAAATGACAGCGTGATCAGGGCTTGTAAATTATTAAATGTTTTTTTTTTTAACCATCTCTTTGATCAAATTCTCACAGTTCGTAACATAATAAATAACAGCATAATTTTGCATCAAAATATTATTTGTGGACTTCTTCAGGAAGCCAAGGAGAGGAAGAAATAATCTGACCTAGAATTGCAAACACCCCAAATAGACTTCTTGTCAGTCTGGTCAACAGCTCTTGTTTGCCTTGTAGCATTTTTATGATTCAAAAACAAAGGACAGATTGACAAATGAAAGGTACAAAGGAATTGTAAGCGCTACAAGAGTTCCCAGAATAGTTGTTTATAGATAGCCACTCTCAATGAAATCATCATTTTTTGGAGCTTCTTGAACAAAAAGGCAATTCTTTGAAGGGCATTTTGTGGGTTTTTTTAATCATTATATCTGGAATCAAAAATAGGAATTCTTGGTTTTAGCAAAAATATAACTTAAATCAAGAGGTGGGTAATATTTTGCTAAATTTACTGTGTCACATTTTCCTTAGTAATTTTAATCAAAATAAAGAGTACTTTAAAGATCAAAATAATTAATTCATTGTCTATTTTACCTTTGTGATATATAAAGTATTTTTGAACTGAACTAAATTGAAAAGTAAATTTTTATCAACAGATTCTGCAACAGTAAGTGAACAGCAAATATTAGAGGTACTCAACTCTGTCCTATTATTTTTACATGACCTACTGCAAATATTGCTTTGGTTGGAAAAAAATACTTGGAAAAGTTTCTGTCTGAATTTGTTGTTTTGCAATTATGTTTTCTATTTGTTTGAGTTTTGCTATGTTAGTTTTTGAAAAACCAGCATTTGAATCGAATTATATTCTTGTCTGTCTAATAATAATTTTCTACAAAGTTGGCAACCGTTACTCTGTACTTCAGAATTGTTTTGACCTACAATCTCTTTAGTCTCACTTGAGGTTTTTTCTGGTATAAAAACATGATGATTGTGTTACTCTGCTTTACCCCACTCTGCTAAACTCTCCTAATCTTGTTTAAATAGATTTGCTATTATATCATTAATTATAAAGTTGAACATAATTATAGATTTAACACAATCAAATGCCCCCTCATTAAGTTATTTTGTATGAGTTATTTGTGCTTAACTGGGGAGTGCTTATGTCAATGGGTCTTTACCCCTATTAAAAGTCTTCCTTGGAGAAGCCTTGGAGGGGTCAGACTTGGTCCTGGTCTGAGAGTGGACCCGTGGTTGATGTTCCTTAGGTAGACCTCTAGGAGAAAATGGGTCCTTTTGTGGAAATTGTGGCTGAGTGCGAGATTGAGGATTTGCCAGACTATATTGATTCTTAAACCTGAGCTTTGTTGTGGCCTTTTGATCCTTTCTTGTTGTATTCCTGGGCTGAAGTTGGGTGGAAGACTTGGATTGGTCAAATGTTATCTTTGGTTTTTGTGTTGGCTGGATTAGCTGAGGTTGTATTTGTGATGTTGTTGGTGAATGATTTTGTTGATTTCCCGAAAAGAGAGTTTCTGGCCTGAATGAGGGTTGAGGGTTCATCTTCGTTTCTAGCTGTTCTTCGTGATTTGTATACTGATGTCTAGACTGCTTGGTTTGACCATGCGTCACAGAGGAGGGCAAAGGAGCTTCTTGAGGTGTTGTTTGCAGTCTGCTCTGGCTCTTTGGTTTCAGTTGTGTTACCATCTGGTTCTGGTGTTTGGTCTGGGTTGATGTTTGAGGCTTTGGTTCAGAGTTGAGCATTGGTGTTGTCCAAGAAACCAATTGGAAACCTGGCTCTTCTTTTGGTTGTGAAATTGAGCCGGTTTGCAGTACAGGCTGGATTGAAACTTGAGGTTCTTGTTTGTCTTGGAGGTTAGGCTGGGATGTTGTTTGTAGCTGTGGTATACTTTTATCGGTTGGTTTCACTGGAGGCTGGAGAGGTTTGGGCGTTGGCTGTGGGTGCTTTGAGTTTGGTTCAGGTTGTGCTTCAAGTTCAGGGTAGGGGGTGTGTTTTGGATGGTCACCATGGTTATCCAGTTTGCCTTCTGGCACAGAAGCTATTGTGACTGCAACCAGTGCTTCAGAGTGGACCTTGGGAGGTAGAGGTACCTCTGAGAAAGGAGAAAAAACTGGTCTGGAGAGTTCTTCTTCAGGGTTGTGTGTGACTGGGAGAGAAGATATAACCATAAAGGCATCATGCTGAGAAATGTTAGACAAGTTCATTGGCAGAGACGGTGTGGTTAAAAAAAAAAACCCAAAACAACTAAAACTAGTTTTAATGAATTAAGTACCAAGCCTTGGACTAAACTCCCATTCAATAGATTATGACCCCATAACCTGACTGGTCTTCTTTTAAAAGCTGGCAAACCATATAAAAGTATTTACAATGTAAGAGCATTGTGTTTTTGAACAGAGTCAGCAAGAGCCTTAAATGTCGATGAGTGATAGCCCTTCAAATCCATTAGCTATGCCTCTGAAATGATATAACATGTGAAGTATTAAAAAACTCCTTATTAATCACTTCTTAGTTATTCAATTAATCAATCAATCAATCAGGTGTAGGCCTTGAAGTAAGAATGAAGGTTAAAGAGAATAAAGCTTGAAGAAAGAATGGACAGTAGGACAGTGAAACAGTTTTTAGCTCGAGATAAGTTTACACTTTAAACTTCTTGTTAGTCAATGCTTCTTAAGAAAACGTAGATATCTTTCTACATTAGCATCTCCTATTCACACATGAAGAGAAGAACAAAAAATGAACACCTTTTAACGTGGTAGTTTTTAAAATTTACTTTTGTATCTTTTACACTTGGACTGAAACTTTGGAGATTTTTTAAAACATTGAGCACAGTAGAAATCCAATAACTGTGGAAATCTGACTACTGCCATATTGGATCCAACATGTTTACATGCACATCAGAAATTAGATTGTTTAAAAATCCTTGTTTACATATTTAACACTTTTAAAGACTGGTGGGACAGAGTGGTGTTTAAAGAATTTATGGACACATGGTGGAGAGACTTGGGAAAGTCTTGGAGAGCATTCATTAAACTTTGAGAGTTGTTGAAGAAAGACATGAGTCCCAACAAGACAACTGTTCATTCTGATGTACATCTGGATTGTTTTTAATTACCGAAAAAGAGAAGATTTAAACTGGGCTATGCTAAAAAGGCAGCCTCCCAGGAGATAACTGTGTGCCAATTAACATAACTACCATCAGATAACGATAAGAAGAGCCCTCACAAACTATTTAGCCAGCAATTTTACACCTCGCAAGCAGCTGTGGCAAGTAGCTTTATGATAAAGTTGCTCCATATTATAAGGAGCCGTTTTATAACATCTATGCATGTCTACTTTCTTTGGACATGCGTATATGGTAAATAACAAAGAAAGCAGACAACAGCATTTACATGCTTGAGGTAGGCAGTACTGGGTAGAAATCAGGAAACCTGTTTTCTGATTTTGCATATCATGTCTATGTTGTAGTTTATATGAACACTTTAGAAATCATACAATCTTTAAAATCTGAACACAATCACATTTCAGTGTGCATGTAACTGGGCTCAATGACATAGAGGACAACTTTGCAATCAACTTGAAGTGTTGATTTATAATTTAAAGAAGGACTCAAATGAATAAAAGCGTACCATTTAATGCTCTCTTGAAAAAGAGGTTTTTAATTTCAACAGGACTTTCCTGTTTAAATAAAGGTTATATCAGAAAATTACTATTTTCCCTATACTATTATTTTTTTAGCACAGTACCAGAAGTTTGTAATCTAAGGTTTAAAATCTGCAAAACTGTGCTTTTGTAATTGGTTTTGGGGGACACTTATTGCACTTAGCAATTCAAAATGTAGGTTTTAATGTAAAAAATAATGTTTTAATAAATAAAACATCTGTGTTAGTTTAGTTTGGACCAAAGAAAGAAGAAACGGAGCAGAGGGATGTATCACTGGAAGCAAAGACACATTTGTTTTTTAACTGCACAGAAATTATGAGCCAATGCTTGGAAGTTCCTAGAAAATAAAACAATAAAAGTCTTGCAGATATCACACCTTAAGACCTAAAAATAGGGAAAAAAACAAAACACAAGGACAAAGATCAGGAGAGGAAAAAGAAACACAGGAAATTCAGAAAGCAAGCAGCAAAAATCATCATCAGTTGTTAAAAGCTGGTATACCGGCTTTTATAATAACTTTTATTTCAAGTCATACTATACAGCATAAAAAACTAAAGACTAAGTGAATCTTCAAAAGTATCCTCATGATATTATTTTACATATAACCTCTCAGTTAAAATGCCCAATTTGAACTTCATTGAAGCCTAATGGGATCCACAAGATAGTCTGACTTTTCTGCTCAGAGTAAACTATGCTTGGTCAGGAAACAGAAAGCAACTTTATAGCATCTCAACCTAATCCTTCTAGTCTGTCATCATTTATATAACAACTACAGTGAGAATTATAAAGGGCTGTCAAAAAATAACAAGAGTTTTTGTTTACCGATAGGCTGCTTGTTGGTCATGGACAGTTTGGATCCAGATGTTGACAGACTTTCCTGTTTAGCTGCTGTTGTAGGAGCTGATAAATACAATGAGTGTTAGTAGACCTGGGAAATAAAGTATTATTGTATACCCTGTATGAAGAGTAACAAAGTAGTTAGGATTTCCTGTAGAAAAAAAAAGCAAAATTCAAGTTTTTTGGTGAAATGTTCTAAATAGTTTCTGACAGCTAAATAGTGCCAGAAAAGTTATTACCAGGAGTTGCTTGTTGGATTTTGATTCTTGATGTGAACTGTCTGCCCCGCGTCCTGTTTTTAGAGGCTAACAGGGACAAGAGAGACTTTAGAAAATAAATTAAAAAAAAACAGAAGCAGAAACAAATGAGGTATGATAAGAGGTTCCGTTACATTTAAGCAATTCAAAGGACCACCATAGAGTAGCTGGGTAAAGCACATTCTGACAAATGCGTTTTCAGAAATGATTACCTAATATTTCATTAAATCTTTCCTAGATTAAATAAGTATTGACTATAGCTGACCTGAAAGAAGGTTTAATCTTTAACTGTTTATCTGTATTATGTACAAAACTATTCTGCAATGGCCCTTGAACATGTGGTCATTTATGAAGTTTGAGAATTTAAAATAAAATCGTATGTTTTGAAATATCTAGTGGCATCCATCATCTGCAATGACCAACATGTAAAAATAAAATATGATGAAATGATCCAGTCTTCATCACAATGGATCACATGTCAAGTCAAAC
The DNA here is from genome assembly GCA_034780135.1 of Jordanella pulchra. Taxonomy (NCBI): domain Eukaryota; kingdom Metazoa; phylum Chordata; class Actinopteri; order Cyprinodontiformes; family Cyprinodontidae; genus Jordanella; species Jordanella pulchra. Next base: position 6,964 of record JAUZNJ010118998.1, on the reverse strand, counting down.
CTTTTTATTGCTAAGTATAAAACGAAAGGAGATGGGGGCTGAAACAGAAATTCATCAAATGGGATATGTTACACTATCTCTGCATTAAATGTGGTTCAGTGCTTTAGATCAACGGGAGACTAACTTTCTCTGCCAGCTTACCATGTTGAGGAGGAAACTTGAAGGGCGGAGTAGCTGGACTTGAGGTTTTCTGAAAGAAAAAAACAAGAAGGAATAGACATAAAGATATTAGCTTTAAACAATTTGGAGAACCAGGGTGTAAATATTTATACCTGCCATCGCCATTGTCTACAGTTTATAACTTGTACCCACGTATATACTAATATGTACCCACATAAAACTGCCCAGTAAGAAACAAGTTTGTCACTGAGCCAAAGATAAGATAGAAAATGTCTTCCAGCTTTCTTCTCTCCGCTTATTTCAGCTCTGTGGTCCCCATTCAGTTTTCAACTAAGATTTATCTGCTGTTTTCTTCTATTTGTGCAGCAGAGTAAGACACAGAGCCCTCTCCATGGCTTGGCTAATCCTGGCCGCCCTGATGTAATTTCCATTTAGCAATTCCATGGAAAATCAACAAGCCACGCGAGCCCAAGAATAGCCTGGACTCAAAGTTTATAACAAGGACTCCACTGCTGCTCCAAACACACACCCTGTTTTAAAATGTTGTTCGTTTAATATTTGCTTAAGAGTCAGTAAACCTCACTTCACGGTCCACCATAAGATATATCGTTATAATACTTTAAAAGTATTAGTATTGGATAAATACATGCAAATCTCAGTTTGCATTTGGATATAAAACATTTTATTCTTTACATACCAGGCTTGGATACTTTGAGATTCTTCTGACGACTTTTTCTAAAAACACAAGAGACAACAGGTTCGTTCAGTGACAGTACAATAGCTTCAAGAAATAAACTCACTTGTTACAGATGCAGTATAATTATATCAATAAACAATGGATTCATAACCATCATACACCAAATCTTTGGTACACACTGATTAAGAGGAGCAAATGAGCTGCAAATATAAAGTGGTGCTTGAAATTTTATATACCCTACCATTAAAGAAACTGATACATTCACAGTAGATATTTGGTTAGATAAGACGTTGCAAGTAGTAGAAACAAATGCAATTTAACAAAAACTGTAAAAGAGCTCTGCATATTGTGAGTGCTCCTTACCACTAGGGGGAGACACTCATCAGCTTATATGGTATCAGAACACAGACATGATTACCAGTTGATGTCTATTAACCAGGCCCTTAGTAAAAACATAAACTAGCTTATTTATTGATGCATTCATTCTTTTTTTGTCCTTTCTAAAAACTGGCCTCATATGAGTAGTCATCGCGTTCGCAGCTTTTCTCAACATGCAATCTTTTTTTTTTGCGACTTGCAAAATGAAAATAGTAAGCAGGAACTAGAAAACTTTTTTGGACACCAGCTGCATCTCAAAACTATGGTTTCAAAATGTAAAACACCAAAAAGAGAAAAAAACCATTTGAGTGGTTAAATGATTGAAGACTATACTTGAGCTGAAACTTAAAGGCTTTCCTCATCTTGTCAACACCTTAAGACCGTAGCCTCCCCAAAAGCTACAAAAAACAGAACTTAGGTTGTGAAGGAAATCGGCAAACTCTCACCAACTGCTCACTCTTGATTAATTTGTTATGTCCCCCCTGAATGAGAGTGCTTCCAGCAAGAAATCACATTGCTCCCCATGGCAAAGATATCTCCTTAACTGACAACCACACCTGGAACAGACATACAGTTTTGTAAACCTTTTTTGCCATCCATACTTAAATCCTATCAGTGGGATTTAGAGGAGGGAGACCAGCAGGACTGTGCAAAAGAAAAACTTCCTTCTCTCAAAGTATTTTTTTTGTTAGAGTGATATGAACTACAGAATTGTGCCGTTGTAAGACCCAGTCATCATTGCACAAAGGAGGACGCCCTTTCAGTAATGATGCAAATATCTCATCAGTCATTTACTTTGATAAGAGAGTGTCAAGCTTTTTATGTAGCTTTTTTTCATATCGCATAATAAATAATAATAAATCCTACCACCAGCTTAATTTCCTGTGTTATGTGCTTGTCCTGTGCTTTAAAGTTATGGGTTTGAGAGGAGACATGGTCTTCTAAGATTCTTTTTTTAATTCAAGTACTTATGTGAGAACTTTTTTTAGTGAGTTGGATGAAATTATTTTCATGAAGGCTTCTGATTTAAGTCTGCCTGTGTCCACATCGACAGGTTTTTGGCACCCCCCCTGAAGAACTTGAAAACATTGTTTTACTATGTCCAACCTCGACTGTGATAGTGCACTATGAGGGGCCCTTTTTCCCCAGCAAAACAATCCAACCACATTCCTAGACATAAAACAACTCTTTCTACTGCCAGAAACTAAAAGGTAGATCTGTGTTTAGATTTTGACCTTTTTAGTATAGTAATAATTTTGATTTGCTCATAAACAGCTCATAAACAGCTTTTTGAGTTAAAATGCAATCTTAAAACATTTTTCCACTCTATTTGTTTTGTCTCTTGCTCCCTTTGCTCATTTTTTTGAAGCTCCATTTACCCTCAGATTATATATGATTACATGTATTTTATTAAAAGAATTTTCTCTGTTCTTAAATTGCAGTTGAGGAGAGCATTCTTACTAGTGAGTAAGTGGAATATGGATGGAATAAAGTTTTTTTATGTACGTTCATGTTAAAACTACTCATTTTAGAATCTTAAAAATGCATTGTTTTAAATGTGATGATGAAACATACCACGACTCATCACCTGTATCAGTTTTAGATTGGTGGCTATCTCCAACAGTAATTTGGTCAGAGGCATTATAATCTTGATTACAAGTCAAAATAGAAAAGCACAGCAGACAAACATCCACTCATACACACATGCATACCTAAGGTAGAATTAGACCGAGCTGATTGTCACCTTTGTCACTGTGTGATGAATCCTGAGAAAATGCATGTATGCATGGGAAAAACATGCAAACTCAATTCAGAAAGACCCAAGTCCGACAGGACATCCACATACCATTTATAAGTGAGTGAAAACCCTGATCCGGACATTATGAGCAAAGCAAAAAGTTTTCACAATAACATACTTGTTCAAATCAGACCACAGATGGCTAATTAAAAAGGGTTAAAATGATGAGTTAGAGCAGAGCTTTAGATTTTTCAGTAATTGAGTCCTTCTATGCCATCTTTTCTTCTTATAGCTCTCTTAGCAGGTTGGTAAAATTCTCTGTCCTGCAGCTTCGAACATTAGTTAGAGTTACTGACCTTAAACAATGAAAAAATATTGAATTAAATGGAGCAATATGTCATTGAAACAGCTACTGGTATCAATGTATCTACTGTAAATCTGAAGTTTGCTCTGTTCTAAATTTACATAAAATTTGTTGATGTATAATTAGTTCTTCTGCTGAGCCCTGAAGTATTTTAATACCTTGAATGATTCACCGGTCAGATTAGGTGCTGAAATTAACTATCTGCACTGAGAAACAAAGAATTGAGAGATGATTGAAGTCTGATAGACTGAAAGATATGAGAGCAAGACCAATGAATCCAACATACCTTGGATACCTGTAGTGATGTTGTAAGCCACGGGTTTGCTCCACACCCCGGAGCCATCCTTAGAGTTAGGCTGAACACCAAATTCATAGACAGTGTGTGGCTTCAGATTGTCAATGACTGTATCACTCGTTGGGCAGGTCTGGTAGTTCCACTTCCTGTTCTTCTCACGGTACCGCACCGTATAGTGTCTAAACCCAAGAGAGTGAAGAACAGAACAAAAGTCAAAGACTCGCATAAATATTCCTCAACTGATTAGAAATTTCAGAAAAAATATTAAATGGGCAAGTTTAGATGTAAAAGATATTAAGACTTCATTTTCCATCTTCCTTTAAAATAAAAGTCAACTCTCGTTAGAGTGCATTTCAGAAGTTGTGTTGTTAAAATGTCCTATTAACTAGTAATACTATATATATATATACAGTATATATATAGGAATTTCTACTCCAGTAGTTCACTATGGGTATTTTAGAGCTTTTTAAAGGCCCTTTAAATTAAATAATGGCGTCCGGTTGAATTGTTATATTTCAGTGCTAACAGGACCCTGTGTCTTAAAAAATTATATTGTGTATGCGTGCAATGAGTAAAGAAGGCAGTAATGGAGCCAACGAAGTAACCAGCAGAGGTGCAAAAAGAAACGAGAAAAGCCCAAGTTCAAGTGTTAAAAACCCTTAAAAACCTGTCCGGAAAGTTCTGTTTAGGCAACTTGATGTAAAGTTTTCTAGAGGACATTTCACCTCTCATCCAAGAGGCTTTTTCAGTTCTAACTGATACTTGAGAACACAGAGATAAATATACAGTAGGTCTGACAAAAGAATTAGGGGAGGGGAAGAAAAGAAACAAAAGGTGATCCATGTGATCCCCCAAACATAATGGGCTATAGAGGTCACCTTCGGGGCGTTATTGGTCATCAGGGAGGTTCTGGTGGGTCGTTAACTCCCTCGTCAGGGTAGTTTCGGTCACATGCCTCTTTGGAATGTGAGTCAGGTAGGTGTGAGGTGAATCTTTCGGGTATTGTTCCTAAAAGTGTTTTGTATGTGGGTGACAAGTTATGTCTGAGACTACCTCCTCTGTTAAGGGATTGTTTCTAGGGTAACAAAGATGGCTTCTTTGACCACCCTCTCAAACCATCTGTCTTCCTTTGCTAGAATATGGACGTTAATGTCCTCAAATGAGTTTCCTTTAGTCTTTAGGTGTAGGTGTACAGCTAAGTCCTTTCCTGTGGAGTTGGCCCTCCTATGTAGAGCCATGCGCCTGCGCAGCAGTTGCTCGGTCTCTTCAATGTCCGTGCACTCTTCAGTATACTGAACAGTGTAAACCACATTGCCTGTCTTGTTCCTAGGGTTTTTATCATCGGTGTGAAACTATTTTTCTCTCAGGATGTTGCTGGGTTTGAAGTGGTCTATGCGACAGGGCCACATGAAAATGCCATTTAAAACGAGTTACTGAAATTCCAAATTTAAGCCAAAAAGAAAAATTAAATGGTCTTCAACACTACAGTATTTATTGTTAAAAATCTTTACATGAAATAAATTATTAGTCACAAACAAGTCTCCTTACTTTATACTTTACCATATTTTGCTTAGAAGAATGGGGACAAGGCATATTATATTCTTAAGATCTGTAAGGTTTAGAGGTAGAAATGCCTCAAAGTTTTACTTTATTCCTAAAGATTAAAGAGAGAAGTCACAAAAATGTCTCCTTTCCCCTTTTTTAAAAGTTTTTTTGTTTATTTTTCATTTTGACCTCTTCATATTTCTTCATCACTTTGTGTTGGTCTCCAGAAATGTGTTTTCTGGAGGAAGGCTGTGTTTGCAAAGCCTGTATTGTTTCTCAGAAAATATGCATTCACACTTACCCATCTTCTAAACAGTCGTTCATGATGTCTCCTTCATAGGGGGTTTTTAACAGTGTCCCCCAGGACAGAAGAACTGAGGTGGGCGTCACCGACCCAATGACCAAATGTAAAGGCTTTTCTAGTTCCACTTTACCTGAAAAATAAATCAATTAATCACTTTTAAATTCAATTCACCACCACTTTTTTGGAAACTAACCTAGCTGTGTGGGCCAAGTAAAAATAATTATTTTACACGTACCTTTGCACTGCCTTTTCACCTCGTTGGCTTGGATCGGCTGAACTGCTATCAGGTACTTGGGTTCAGCATCTAAACACAAGAGAGACACGAGAGGCTGAATGTGAATGTGTTCTGAGACACCACAGATATAACCACCTTGTTGAGCTGAGACTCAACACCACCCAGTCTTACCAAATTCAGTCTCATATGGCTGTCCGTTCTTTGGCAGCTCAATAAGCTGTTGGGAGAACATGCTCCTCCCGTACCCCAGGATGTAGCCCCCAAGCTTGGTGTCAGTATTAGGAGTCAGAAACTTCATTACGATTGTATCTCCTGTGGCACTGATGCGAACTTTCATATTTTGACGTCTCACTGGTAACACAGGACAGGACAGACTGATCAGTTCAATGTTATATAAATAAAAGACGGCTTTATTATTCTGAGAACATTTCAGCGTTAAGGAGCTGCAAAACAGGATAAAACAAAGTTAAAGCATAGCATCACACAATACTCCTGTATATTTCCCTAATTTACAGGTTAAGAACTTAACAGACAGTTTCCACAAATTTCTTGGTCCTTGTCTGACTCTGTCAAGAGCTTTCCAGATCTTACCAAGTACTTTCTAGAAATTACTAGTTGTTCCTGACGTTACAAATTACTTTTTGGATCTTACTAATTACTTTGTACGAAGCTAATACAGTATTTTAGAAAACTTAGCATATACTTTTCAAAACTTTTTTGTCGTTTTCTTTGAAGATTTAAGAGCTGGGCTGCATTATGGGCTGATTATAATGAGTTACTTTCCATTAATACAAGGTACCCACCCAAACTTTGTTTATAGTTTTTGAAAAAGTACCTAGTAAGTCCCGCACACCAACTGATAACTTACAGTAAGGTACATTGGTATCTTCTTAGAAGGTTAGGAGAAAATTATTTGTAAATCAAAAGACAGAATTTTACAATTGCTCATAAAGTCTGAACTGTAACCTCCTATTTCCAGGGAAGTATGGACTTAATTGTTCAATGAGGTAGATATCATGGAACTGTCAAAGTTGAGACCCTAGGTGTAAAAGCTAGGATACTAATTAATGACATTTCAAGAACCCTCACGCCCCATTATAATCTTTTATTCATCCTTCCCTATGAGGTCTTTTAAGAAACACCTACAAGAAAATCTCACAAAAAGAAAACTTTAAATCCCACTATCCCAAGTCAGAGACATTTGCAAATGACTAAATCCATCCATCCATCCATCCATCCATCCATCCATCCATCCATCCATCCATCCATCCATCCATCCATCCATCCA
>JAUZNJ010118987.1:0-19308 GCA_034780135.1 Jordanella pulchra | reverse complement strand
GTTTGAATATATATATATATATATATATATATATATATATATATATATATGTACATTTACTTACAAACTTCAGTCATTGTAACATATTTTTTCTTTTTTATTAATTAGTTCTTTTTCCTCCCTTAATTTGATCAGTAAACTACTTTATCCTTTCTACAGCAAGAGCCCCATGAGGACCTTTGATAAGGATAAAAGGTCATTAAGCAGTGGATTCATGATGAGTAGAGTCGAATGATTGACTTTAGTCCAAACAAATCAATAGAGAGGACTAATAACTGGGTAAATTAGGAGCCCTGGGAAAGGTATGTCAGATCTTAGTTGCATCCCAGAAATATAAACCTGACTGGAAAAAGCTGCCAAACATTTTCTTGGCATCAGATGTCTTAAGCGAACCTTAAATAGTATGTTTTTTTCCACAAAAACTAAACCTATGGCTGCATGCTTAAAGACAGAAAATCATCTGCAGCTCAATATAACAACAATGGCAACTGATCATTGTGGTACCCTATTAGTAGGGAGTTTTCAACTACCTCATCAAAATTTGCTATGGTAACAGTCTCACTATTCTCTGACTATGTCCTCATCATCCCTCAACAACAGTCTAGGCTGAAGATCCCAGACCTTACTAGGATGGTGTGTGTTGCCAGAACTTCCCCAAAGCCAAAAGCCAGATTTCTTTGGCCTGTTTGAATTCCCCTATCTACAATACCTTTCCTACAGCACTAATAAACACTAATGTCATATTAGCCAGCTAGTAGTGTACCTGTGTGCTGGTTCAGGAATCCCTAGCGACAAACCAGAAAAGTTTTCAGCTGACCAAAATTAATCACTTGTAGCTACCAAGCGAATGTGCACCAAATTTGACCATAAATCTCTGCCTTAAGGTGCCCTGGCACCAAATACACATTTATAGCTTAAACTGTGATTGATCACAGTGTGTTTCTGACATCCCAAAACCCTTGTAAAAATGCAACAAATTTGCCTGCCTCAGCAGTGTTACTACAAACAAATGTCAAAACTTTTCAGGATAGCTATAACTTTTAGATGCGTCTGAATATGTATGTTCTCCACCTTCCTCTGTCTCTTCCTCTTCTTCTCTTTCCCCCAGTTCTCCAAGGCCTTGCCTTCTCTTTTGGTGACAATTTACAGCCATCCAGGAAATTAATTCTTTTGGATGATCACATCACTGCACTCTATCACTCGGCTGCAAGTGATGTGTTACCAGAGACACTCCCACAATATTGGCCATAAAACTGCTCACAGAGCCCTATTAATGCAGCAGTGGACCAGTTCCAGCCCTCTGAAGGACAAAGGATGTCTGTGTCTTAAATTTAAGCACTGCTACGCAAGACTTAGATAAAACACTCTTTAGATCAATCAAAACACTCTACCTAAAACGGATTACTGTTTTCATATAGTTTGTAGCAAAATCAAGTGAGATTTGGCAAACATTTCCCAATAAAATATTTAATCAATAATTATTAATTATTTAATAATTATTTAGAGCCAGACTTTTAAGAAACACTGACAGCCAAGTCTTGGAAAATCTTATGTAGCACCAAAGGTGGCCTCGGCTTTGGTCAAACAGCCAAATGCTAGATGAATTCCTTCTATGAGTCATGGGAGTGTCACAATGGAAAGGGTGATGAAGAATAAGACAACCGTGAACAGGATCCAGTAGGCACGTTTGCATAAATAACTGTATATATTTTTAAGGAAGAAGTGTTTTCCAGACAACTGAAGTGTGAAGGACTGACTTTGATAAGGTCAATCTCAAGAGCTCTTATTGTCACATATTTGCCCAATCTCACTGTCATCAGCAGTGGCATAATGCAGCTCTGTGCTTTTAACATGTGTGCACACACAAGTCGTCAGAAAAAAAGAAAATTCAAGGCTAACATACACGCTTGACAGTAAAAGTGTTGGTTGGCAGACAAAAAAAGACATTCAATCCATTTATTGGGGCAGATATCTTGTAAATGGCAGCTTTAATTCGGCTGAGTTGTTGTGTTAAATTGTTTCTGTCTATAAATATCCTGGTCAGAAAGAGTGTTGATATATTTCAGAGAATCAGATTATAGCCAGTCAAAATAATACATTTGTTCAGATTTTATTTTATTTCATGCAATATAAATATATTTTTAATTTATACATTTTTAGATTTCACACAAACACATTTACATATTTTGTGATATTAATGTGTAAATTTGCTTTTAATAGAGTCAAGTTTTGCTAACCTAATTTTTGCATTACAAAACTGTTTTAAAAGGGTCCAGTCAGCAGGTGACTATAAATCTGCAGCTGAGACACCAGGAAATCAGAGATGTATGGTGTTTTCAATGGACTTGGATGGAGATAATGATGCATACAGGGAAAAAGGAAAACTGAGAAAAACTGCATGTGTGGTTTAAAACCACTCATAAGAGAAACATAAACTAACAATCCAAAGTGGTCATGAATTAATTTGTGGAAATGTTTAAAGCAAAGAATAAAATCCTTGGCTATACCGGAAAGAGTTTGGTTCAACCACAGACCAACTAACATAACTGGTAAGCATTTGCAATCTAGTTCAGGTAGTCAATTCAAGTGGAACTGCTGCTCCACAGACGGTCTTGGGCCCTTAGGTCAGAAATGGTCTTATTATTCTCTTTGCGCTGACAGACATGTCTAAGGGTGGAAATACTTATCAATCCATCCTTGACATAATCAAACAAGGTCAGAGCCTTTTAGCTGAACCCAAATGTATTTAGTACTCATTAGTAATGTTTATTTCCATATTTTCACCTAAACTTTTGAATAAGGGATTATAAACATCCTCTACAATTTAACACAAGCAGTAGACATCATGCAACAAAGACTTGATAAGATGAAACCAAAGCTGAACTTTACATTAAACTAACACCCTGAATGCACACAAACCTATTGAAAAAAAGCGGTGATAGCATTATGCTGTTTAATTGAGTGATGGACAACTGGATAGAGCTCAATACAAAATAAATGTTACTAGGTTGTAGGTTTATATTCAAGTTGGACCCTTCATATACATCCCAAGTTCAAATGGGGCGATTTGAATTAAAGCACATTCCTGCACATACAATGACTGAGTCATAGTCAACATCTACAGTAAATCCAAGTTAGAATCTGCAGCAGGACTAGAATATTGCTGCGTCTAGATTTTCTGTATCTTATCTTAATGAGTGGTCGCTCTTTTTAAAAAGTAGGAGCAGAACCTCTCTGGATCTGAAAAGTTATTACAGAAATTTGCACTGCTACTGATAAAAAAAATGTAAAAGTAAATAAGGCAGAGCAAATTAACTTTTTCTGGTTTTGCATTTATAAAAAAGATGTATCCTTATATGCATCACAGAGATCATTTCACATTGTAAGATAGTAAGAATGACATTAACTCCAATCAAAGTTTAAGCTCTTAAGCAGGATCATTACTAATCATCTTTCCTGCAGCTCAAATAGGGGAAAGAAACACACAATGGAGTTGAGGGCCCTATTTTAACCTTTCTGGGTCATTAAGAAGCCAAACACTGTAAACAGATAAGTTTATGATTTCTACTTTAGGACCAGCAGTCGAAAAGGTCTCACCTAGAAGAAAAGGGCCCATAATATCCATTATTCTCTCTGTTTTATGTGCTTTTCTTCACGTGGATCTGACTGTGGACTTACAGGAAATTGACGCAGCCAGTGCCGGGTGGTGGAGCAATCCAGACAAAACTGAAGCTGGTGGAGGGCTGATGGCTGACATGAGAAGCCACAACACTGCAGACAAATTGGGTTCCAGTGAACTGTCGATCTGGTATAACACCTGCAGAAAAAAAGAAAAAAAAAACGAGACAGATTAGGGGAAAGAGCCATGAGGAGATTTGGAAGAGACTGAAAGTTAACCGACTGTATAAAAAAAACACTATTATGAAATTTGAATTCTTTAATAATATTTAGTTAGTTTTAGATACCCATTGACCTGAGTTTGAGTTTCTTTGTATTTACTTTGAGTATTTTTCATCCCTCAATGATAATATTCTTCTGTTATTTCTTACTCAGCAAGTATTTTTCTGTTTGCTTTTTCATCTTTCTTTTTTTTTACATTTATCCTCTATTTCTTGTCTTGTAATTCCATCTCCCCACATTTTTCCACAAAACTCTTCATCTTTACGCTCATCCCTGTTGGCTTACGCTTTGCAACACAGCTCTTATTAATGCGTGTCCGTGTTCGGCTATGATTGCATCGTTGGAATGGCATCATGTGTCACACAATCTTTCCTTTATATCGCAAAGGGCAAGGCCAGGACACCAGCCAACTCATCAATCAATCTGCAGACATCCTGAACGGTTTAATAATTTACTGTCACTAAATGAGACACCCAAGCTGTGCAGCAGTCATCACTGATGTGAAAACAACTCAGGTATGCATTTTTCAAACAGAAAATATATTTTCTTTAGTCTAATAATCAATCAGCATACTTGTGTCTTATGCAATATGGGCAGTTCAGGGTCTCTCTCTTTATGTACCTTCAAAAATAGAATAGAATAGAATAGAAATACACAGCGTATTAAATGTAAATAAATGTATTTTCCTTTAGATTTAAGTGGGAAAGTAAAACAGTTTGACATCAGTGCAGGTTCTTGGGGTTTTATATGACACACAAACACAAGGGAGAGCCTAACTGTTAAGTAAGCAAAACATTTCTATAGATGACAATCTGATAAAGGTGACATGCATTTTTGTCCTAATGGAAATTTTTAAATTTTGTGGTTTTATTATAAGATAGTATATAAATAAGTGCAAAGGGTTTAAATACTTGTGCAAGGCTCTTTATGCTAAACATTGCAAACCCTCTGCTCAATATTGACATCTTGTTCTAATAAAATATTCTCAGCTGTGATTAATAACACAACTGTTTTAATATCTGTAGAATCAATGTGCCTATTAATATGCAGAGGCTGTCTCAGTATGTGTATCTAAAAACTATTTTTTTTCAAGAGAAACAGTTCCACCCAATTTTGACAGTGATAAAATTGACCTCTCAGTTTGTATTTATAAATACTCTTAATGTTTTTGCATTTTGTAATTTTTGTCCATACAGTAAAGCCATCTGTTTTTGTGTGTGTGTGTGTGTGTGTGTGTGTGTGCTCGCTTTTTAATTTCATTGCTTACATTTTTGTTTTTGCAGCTATGATACAAACAAACCTGGTTATCATTGCTGTCGGCGAAACAAACATGTTTGTACATTAAGCACCATGCATAAATTTGGATTTCTTTTGGACTACTTTAGGGCACTTGATTCTAAGATTTTCTTTTTCTTTTTAACACTTAAAAAAACATATTCATTTTCTTTAACTGCAAAAAAAAGCAAAGCAATAACATATAACATGCGGAGTGTGGTCCCAATGTGTCAGATTTATGAGGCAGTGAGAAAAGCCGGCTTTAACTATGCTAACGAGGTGCTGGTGTGTAATGACAGAGCTGGATGTAATCACCCAGTAATAGTGCTGCTGTTCCCCATTCACCTTGTCTCAACCTCTCTGCGTAATGGATACGATTTATCGTAAGCATAACATCAACACATAAACATTTAAATGGTTACAGAAACCCACTTGTATATAGCAAATACAGCTTTGGAAAATGAACCAAAAGTCGTGGATTTTCCTTTATTCCATTCATACAGTCTTTGACTTTATGATGAATTACACAGAGTTGCTGCTCAAAACATGACATGTGACCATTATGAGACCCTTTTTGAATGAATAAAGCTCTTTTAGCCTCAAAGTGAAGTTTTAAATTTAAGATATCCAAAAATATTTTTGTTTAACTGTGCTTGATTATATGGAATTTGGGTGATTTATATAGATGACAAAATTATGCCTCCATAAAACTAACATAAATATACAAGATTTTCTATAAAAACTGCCTATTCTCCTCATGTTTACTACTGCCAATCAACCAGCTGAGCCCAGTTATTAGTATTAAAAGGTAGAAGTTTTAATTTGTTCATTTTTTTTCATTACAAGAAGACCAGCTATTGTAATAGCATGGATCCCCTAAAGGGACACTGAAGAGAAATAAAAAAAAATATTTTTTTCTCGTGTGCACCAGATCCTTTCTCGTGCACACCACTTAGTTTCTTGTGCGCACCTGATACTTTCTCGCATGATCGCATGTGTTCATTAGAATGCATGTGGATGAACTCATTGAGCTATATTTTCAGTTTGGGCTACCATACAAAAACATCAATGCATTGCTTGCAAGACGTCTCAGTTATGTTGTGTCTGAACGTCACATAAAACGTATCCTGAAGTCCTGCGGTCTGTTTTGGCGCAAAGGATACACAAACCTTGAATATGTTGTGGAATTCATTCAAACTCAGCTCCAAACTACTGGTCAACTGAACAGATATAGATGGATGTTTACCAAATGTCTGCAGAATGGATTAAAGGTAAAAAAAAGAAGAGGTCCGCATTATATAGAGACAATATCTGGTGCACACGAGGAACTAAAACTGGTATGCACGAAAAACTAAGTGGAGGGCACGAGAAAGTATTAATTTTTTTGAATTTCCCTTCAGTCCCTTTAGGGGCTCTGTATAATACAGATGAGAGAGTGAGAATTTATCATAGAATGCAGAAGATCAGTGCTAAAAAAGAAAGTCAAAGCATTCCATGTAGGAATTATACTTAGAATTTAGGAAATAGCAAAAGGTAGAACATAAAACAGAGTGAGATGTAAGAGAAGTATTTCTTAGCTATAGGTTTGGTTACAGGCAAGCAGAGAGCGGTTAGGCTGGGGTGAAGATGAAAAGGCAGTCTAATGCACTTCAGGACACAGCAGCACTGGGACTTGACACTACTCATAGAATTTCTATTCCCACATGAAAAATATACCAAGGCATAAAAATGCAAATAACAGTCCCTCATTCCTTTCATGTCTGGGTGTGGAGTGTTAACAGAAGAGAAGGAATAGATCGCCATTATTCAGTGTGATCCAAACCCTAACTGTCCAGAGGAGCATCAAGGTTTAGAGAAGTTGGACTGAAGGAAAACCTCCAACATTCCTGGTTTCCCTCAGAGCTTAGAGAGGAGCAGCAGGAGTGCAGAGTAAGAGACAGAGAGGTACCAGGACAGAGGACAGAGGAGGCAGCCTGGATCCCACTCTGGACCTATGGGAGGGCAGTGGAAGAGGAGAGCAACAGGCCGAGTAGAGAGAGCACCAGCTGGCCGCAGAGGAGGCTGGTGGGACCAGCTCAGAGTTACTAAAGAAGGATGATTAATGAATGATTTAACAGTCCTTCTAAGAGCTTTTTTCTCGTTTAATCTAGGGAGGTAAATGTGGTCTTGTAGCTCCATGACCTTCAATACGTTCCCATTAATATTGCTAAAAGTTACGCAGTATTGGCTAATGTAAAATAACCTTTTGATGGTGATTTGTTATTTACCAAAGGGTGTCACTTTATATATTTAACATTCAACAACTGTTTTTTTAGTATCTCTTTTAAACCCTCCTTCTCAAACTTAAAAAAAACTTGATAACAGTATACCTCCTAATTATTTCCAGGAAGTGTAGACTTTACTCTAATGTAATGGAAATGTTACATAAGAAATGTTTTTAGCTTTTAAAAATTCAAATGGTCTCTAGTTAGACTCCAAATGAACACTAATAATAATTTAGTTGTTACAAAAATATAGAATGAGGAGACATAAAACCTAGTCTGAGGAACAAGGAAAATCTTTTGTGCATCCGATTAGATATTTTGCCACCTGAATTGGAAGCCAACATTACACATCTAAATGCGTCAAAAAGTCCCCTAGCAAACTGTTAACAGCAGATGCTGTAGCTATAGTACAAATGCCGCTACCATTGCTTCAATCAGAGGAACTAAATACGCACATGCAAATACATGCATGCTCACACATGTAAACACATGCAAATCTTTTACATGCAGATTGGGCACTTATGAGCTGTCGGCAGTGATTAATGGCAAGGGAAGATGACCTGTTTACTCCCACGATATATCTTGGCCAAAGTTGTTTTAATAATATAACCCCCCTCCCCACACACACATCTACATCCACACCCACATGAATGACAATGAATGGCCACAAACAAACCCAGTGAAAAACACAGGAAATGGCTGTGATAGGATATTAAGTGTCCAACAGTGAACGTAGGAGTGTCATTTTGACATCAAGTCTCTTCCTTTAATTAAAGGGTTTTTTATGTTCCCATAAAAGTAAAAAGGGAAGTTGAATCCCATTTATTTGGATTTAGTCTGCGTAAGTATCTAGACATACAAAAAAAGCAGCATCTGTTTCTCTCTATAAAGCTAACAGAGGTTTGTTGATTGGTAACTTATTTCTCAGTAAAACTCAAAATGTCTCAGACGACTCAACCAGAAAAGGCCAATAATAATAATATTGTAGGATATTTTTTTAATTTAAGCTTAAATATATATAGTCTTTGTAAAAGCTAAAATTCCAAAGCAATAAGCAAATTACACTTGATTAAACATATGGTTTTGAAACAATGTTTTCACATTTATTAGCAATCAAATAGACTTTATGGAGCCATGCTTAAAAAAAACATGTCCGATGGACGGGGTGAAAAATCTCATCAGTAGAGCAGATGGGCACTTGGTGGCTCAACCTGGCAGCAGCTTAACACCATAGGACCAGCATGGACTGCTCTAACTGGCATTGCAGCTAACAGTTTTGCTTTATGGCAATGGTGTGAGGATTCAAAAGGCAACTTAGCTAAACTCGTGCACATTTACCGACACTATGCATGCAATTTGACATCTGGTAAGCAGAAAATAGGTGCTTTATTTTCCGCTTAATCCAGAAATGTTCTTTAACTTTGTCTGGCTTGTGGGGCAATGGGAAGCCATTAGTCTAAAAGAGCCATCTGTGTTTGGCTGGACGATATTAGTGGCTCCTGAATTTGAGAGTCTTCAGGCAAGGACAGCCTGTTTTTTTTCTTCCTTTAATCCAAAAGTAAATTTGGGGAACTTATTTGGCTTTAATAACAGAAGTAAATGATGATATTATACGAGCTTAAGCAGTGGCATTGTTCCTGCAGAATGATATGGTAAACATATGATATGCTTGCACAAACACAGAAAGGAGCACAATCACAATGTGAATGCTACCAAGGTAGTTTGCTTAAAGCAAAGCACTACAACGCAGTTTAATCTGCTCTAAGAAGATAACAATATTGCCATATTTATATTGGATTTAACAGAGAAAAGTGGGTCTTATTTAAAAGAGAAGAGATTTATGTTTAAGACAAGCATCTTTTTCTCTAAGGCTGTTGTGTTTATGAAATGCACATTTAAACACCCAGGCAGATAATAGCTGCATAACCAGACTTAATTCATTATTATCCATTTCAGACCTAGAAAGTATACTGTACAATACTCTAAATAATTTGGGACAGAAGCTCATTACAAACTCATATTTCATGCAGCAATTCTTAATACCTGTCATAAAAACCAACTGGAGCATTAACATGTTATTAAAAGCCAGCGAATGTATGGGAATCTGTCAAGGCAAGAATAATGGCTCCGTCAACATGTTTCAAGAGAAGGCCACACAATGGGGACATAAATGATACATCACAACAGAACTGACAGCCTGAGTGGGGACCCCATACGCTTTGTCTTGCTGAATGATCCCATGCGATGTGTGTTGCTGTGTGTCCCACGACGTTGCATTCACCCTTTCCTTCCAGCAACGTCTGCAGCTGGTCAGCCGGAAGACTGCGGGGTCTCAAAATGCATGACAAGCCGGCTCTGATCTGCCATTGGCCCAAAATGGGATTCTTCTCAGGCATTGCCAAAAACACTGCCATGGAGACGGGTTGGAAACTTTGTGCTGATGGCAGGGGTTTGGCACAGTGCTGCTACAGTAGGAGGAAGCTTTGTGTTAATATGGGTAGCAAAAGATGCCAGTAATCTGAGAGAAGTGAAGTGATTGATTATGTGGGAAAGTGGAAGGTTGTTTGCCACATGAATAAAAGTGAAATATAAACGCATTGGCCCTAAAAGATCTAATTATATGCTCTTTTCTTTTTATGTATTCATAACAAATTTGTAATCTTGCTCTTTTTCCAAGGACCTGGACAGACGTCCACAGTTCCCTTTATGCCAAATGCCACGACTTGTAATGATCTGCATGTATGACGAGTTACAGTGACCTATTACTGTTCTTCAGAAAGGAAAGTTATTAAAACATGTTATTCAGGGAAAGTTGTGCTTCGATGTTCATACATCAGGAGACGGATATAACAAAAGATTTATTTGCCCGATTGTGTCTACGGCAGCAGTTAGTGCAATAATTAGATGGTTTAAAACAATTTTCATCCTGTCTAATTTTTCTTTCTTGACTTCAAAGGGGGTTCCTAAATACCAAAACACTAACAGTATCTGTAACAAACAGTGCCAGTTATTGCAAGTAAGGCATCCTGGGGGAGCCCCTCATTCTGCCCCCCATCCTAGTTTCTAGGATGGAATAAAATTCAGTCCAGTCCAGCATAGACCAGCCAGTAGGATATGCATATCCGTATAAGTAATAGTAAATAGTGTATTTTCTTTAACTTATTTATTGCTTGTTTAACACGGATTTATTCGAATACTTGCAGGCTGAAATTTTTAGAGATGTCATATGGGCAGCTACCCATGGCTATGCCATCACACCTTGTACACAACAACCCCATTTTCTGAAAGGAATGCCAGAAATACAACATTTTCTGTCCTATCATTACAAAGGTAAACTTTTATTTTGTAGAGCTCTTCAGTGATGTTCAATAATTGTATTTTTTACTCAGATGAGACTAAGACAGATTTTTATGGCAACAGCCAAGCAAAGTGGTTCTGAAAAGAAACATAGGATGAATCCACAATGCATCACAGCCCTGCTATACAATACGGTGGAAAATGTGTGATTTTGTGGGCTCATTCCTACAAAAAAAGACCCTTAAAATATTGTGGTTAACAGCGGATACCAGTACAGATCATAGTAGAAGCTGATTGGTTCTGATAGGAAACTGAAAATTATTTTTCATGGAGTCTTTTAGCTGGAAAATGATCCAAACATGGCCAAACGAAACAAAAACACAATAGTCAATCAGAAACAAATTCAGCACTCTTCTGTGAGAAGAAATTTTGCAAATGTGGAAATCAGTGAGAAGTGTTCATATTTTGGTCATGCAAAATTCTTTCAAAGTTTGACTTGCGGTGTTGGAAACCAGCCCTCATCTTGCTCATCCTTGCATAGGAATAAGACAGCCAAAATAAAAACAAATCCTTTGCATTCGCACAAAAAACTTTGTTGCAGAGTGCTTATAGTATGCAAATCACCAATTAGAAGCACTGCTAAAAGGCCTGATTGCAGAAATATTTCTGAAACTACTGATTGCTAGTTAAGTGAGAGCCAATTGGAAGAAGGGCAGCTTTGTGCCAGAAGAAAAAGCCTTTCAAATTAGGTGGCAAAGTCATAAAGAAAAAAATAAGCATCCCCATGCTTTGACATGTTCTAGTGCTCGAGCAAGTTTCTTCCTCTTATTCTCCATCCATACATTCATCAGAGAGCAAAGCCCATGAGCAGCTGTGTCCTGTGGGTGTGTGTCATTGTTGCTTGGCAGGCGCAAAGCCACAGCTTTACCGGCAGGCGCCTTGGCTAATTTGATTTTTAATTCAACAAGACTCCCTGGCTAATAGTTTGAGTTGGGGATTAATTAATCTGATATGACTTGTGCTAATTTCTTCCACCCGTGACCCTGCTTTCCACCAGTCAATGCAGCAAACAAACAAACTGCGAACGCGATGGTCTCGCAGGGCCTGTCCTGACACACATGTTGACTATGAAAGACAGAGACCTGGGGCGACAGGTGAGGAGTCAGCAGAAAGCCCTGGGAAAGCATCATTCATTGCCTGTAAAGAGTGTGTACAAACACTGTGCACATATCTAAATGTGTTCATGATGGAGGCTGGAGTTGAGCCTGGTCTGACCGAGAGGCGCTGGGAGGCAGCAGAATAATCACAGCAACAGACCGGCTCTCATAAGGAGGGAAAAACAAGGAGAAGGTCAGTAACTTTCGTCTGCCAAAATATGGGTCAGGGAGGAACTGGGTGAGTTACTAACTGTGTAAGCTATATAGGGGCAACTTAATATATGTTAGAATATCAAACAAAGACTAATTTTTGTCAGGACTTTAACTGAAAAGGAGAAATTATATAGTATAATATAGTATAATTCAAATTCACAGACTGATTTATTTTGAAGATTTATCTATGAAAACATTTTTAGTAATATTACTTTCAATATACTTGTGTTGCTATATGTAGCCTATGAAAGGTCAAATTTCAGTTTCTGCAATAGCTTTAACACTACACAGAATAAAAAAACTTTCAACAGCACTGATATTCAAAGTCCCACAAGACTGCAGTAAAGATCACTTCTTCTGTGCTACTGCATCAAATTTCCCCAAACTCCTAAATGGGGTTTGCTTCATGAAAATGCCAAAGCCTGTGCAGCGCTTCAGGCTTTGGCACCTAAAGCTTCTTTTTCTGTTTCACTTTTTCCTTCCACACAACTTAATATTCTTAGATTTCCTATAAAGAATTGCATATTTAACTAATGTTGATACAATGAGAGTGGAAACCAAAGTCAAAAATCGTGGTTTGCACCTCAAGCTAGCCCAGTAAACATGAATGTTTCATCTATGGAAAATAAGCCTATTTAGCAATACGTTTGTGTGGCTTACTCTCATTTGTCCTTGTCAGTAAATATTTGTTAGCCAACTGTCCAGGGATCAAAGTTTACCGTGACTGTTCATAACATAAGACAGCATTTCTATATTAAGATTTTTTCATTGTTCTAATGTGAATTTTTTCTTTTTTCTAATGAAATTAATTAGTTTTTATTTTTTATTTCCATTTGGCAACAATCCCCAAATACAGAAAATCCTTAAAATATATTACTTTGTTATTAATGAATCAAATTATAAGGATTTGACAACATTTTGTCTTAGCACTGAAATAAAACTTTTTAGATAGATTCCATTTTTATAAGAATAAACAATAGACCAGGTTCATTGCAGATACATTTAGAAAAACTAATAGTCATGGTTTCAAATGGAGCAACAATCCTGCTCACTAAATCATGTAGCACTCAAACTTTTTTAATGCTTTGAGTGAAAAAGTTTAAAAACGAATAAACTGCAGAGTACTGGCTAGTTGGCAAGCACAAATTTGTAAAATCACACATTCAGTTTGCCTTAAGAACCCACACATTTGCAAGGTGCCTGTCGAAGCACTGAATTTAAAAAGTTTTACATCACCAAACAACAAAGATCTATTTCAAAGTCAGTTTCCTCCAGTGTTGAAATGATGCAAACCCACCCGTGTTCACAGAAATGGGCAGCGTATTGAGTGGATTCCGTCCTCATCTTCCTCCTATCCATATTTCTCTCTGACATATAACCAGCCTCTCTGCATGGTTAAAAAAATAACATAGCTGGGCTCGAAAGAGATCACACATGGGAGAAACAACCTACGCCTGGTCCTCTCTCCTGCAGAATAAAAAATAAAAATAAAAAGTGCCCAACAGCTCACATGCTGCTTTGAAATCTCTGTCAGAGGGAGTTTGGCTTCCGCCTTCTTGTTTCTCCTATCTGAGTTACCCTGAAACTCTTTACAGTACATACACACGCTATGATACTACGATCTAATATATATATATATAAAATGCTCAAAGAAGGAATGTTGTGGAGGGTCCACAAAGATCGTTTGGTCCACTTCATTTAAATCTGAATTTACTGGCAGTTTGGGATGGCTCAGTGTAAACTGAAAATGTATTAAAAATGTAATTCTTGTGTTTTCATTAACATTAACTTTATGTTTTATTGGAATCCTATGTAATTAGACCAATACAAAACAGTATATACTTAATATATGAATATAAAAAAGTGTTGTGCTTTGAACAAAATAGTTTAACTGTAGTTTTGGTTTGGGAGATTGTTGGTCTGGTGGAATATTTCATTTCAAAACTGACCAGTATTTTACGCTTCATATATTTTCTTTAGCTCTGACCAGCTTCCTTCACACTGCTAAAGAAAGACATCCCAAAAGCATAATACACCAACACCATGTTTCAGCATATGGCTGGTGTTTTTATGTTTATAAGCTGTGTCATTAGTCTGCCACAGATTCTTATAGTTTGCATTCAGTGCAGAAAGTTAAATTTTAGTCGCATATAACTACAGACTCCTCTGCAATTTTTTTACTCTTTTCAGTTGTCTTGAGGATCTTTCCAGCTGCACCAGAAGTTAAAGACATCTTGGCTTATCTTTGAGTCATTGCAGATAGTTAGCCACGTGTTGGTAGGTTTTCAGATTTAAAAAATGTTTTCTCCCAGAACTGAACTTTGTCAAACTGGTTCTTTTCATGGTTAACAGAGTAAACAGGACGCAATGTAAAGGTACTTCAAACTTTTCAGGTTTGGATTTGTAAAAAAGCTCTAAAGCTGTATATTAGTTTTCTTTCTTCACAGTTATGCACAACCTTGTTTTGTTTTGTCATTGTTTCAGTTTGAGCTTGTTTTTTGTTTCCAATGAGGCTTGTACATAAAAAAAATCTACTGTCATTTCAGGGAGCGTAATTATCCGAACAGTCCTCTGGACTCTCACAGAGCGCAAATGCTAAGCCACCTGTTAGCAGCCTACAGGCGTCGGGCATAGGGGGTGCTAAGCAACAAGAAGGACTGAGCAGCAGCTCATCTGGACGAGAGGGCTGGGGAAATCCTCTGCCAGCAAAATACCGTTATTTACAACAAGCCGACCCAACAGATCTTAGAGTCTGATCCAACTGCGTGTCGCAGAGAACACAAATCACCTCCAGTACATAACCCTGGCCCTGACAACCTATTTTATCTTTGGTGCTAATGAATTCATCATCAAAAAGGATCTGCCCTTAGTCCCCTTAGGCACCAGGGAGAGAAAGAGTGATCGCTCAGATAAGTCATCATCCTCATCTTCAACCTCACCACGGCTGCCAGTGCTACCTGGCCTCAACTGAGCCAAAAGTTTCACATCAACAGTTTGTGACTCTCAACTGTCCTTGACAATGTTGTAACAAGGTAAATGCCTCCCAAATGTGCATCCTATGTATGAACATGAGGAAGAGTGAGGAATATGAATGTGTTGGTGTATGAATGGATAAGTCTGCAAGAGTGAGAGATCTTGTGGCTGCAGGAAAGAGTATGCATGTGTATCTATGCGTTAGTATGAAGGAGTCTAAGCGGCACAGTCAGGGAGCTGTCAGAGGAGAGCCAGGGTGCAAGCTGATCACAGGGCTACACTGCGTTTGATGTCTCCAAGGGAATGACAGCTTCTCTCCCCTTGGGAGCCCCTTTTCCTCACCCCTTCTGTGCTCCATGCAACACCTCTTTTCACTATATCATTCTTTTTTATCCTCTGTTTCCATACACAATTTATCTCCTCGCTCCATTTCTTTATTAAGCTGATTGAGAGGGAGAAGGGCTGCTCTGAAGCCCACTCATGCCCTCCTGGGACTGTTTGAGGAAACGCATAGAATTTCAAAACAAGGCTTTGTTTAACAGGAAACACACTTGAGAATATGTCTCTGTAAATACTCACATGATGAGCTGCCATTTCTCGTATACTAACATTTTGGCTGACGCTCGATCTGTTCTTGAGACAGGAAGATGACGAGAGCCAACTTTCAGCTTCGAGATGGATCACTGCGGTGGTATTTGATATGTAGACTTACACATATTACAAAGGAGTGTACAATTTTAAGTGTTTTCCCATTTTTGGGATTGAAACATCAGCTGGAAGCTTTTGCAAGTCAGATGGTTTCTTTACGCCTGTTTATTAATTACACAGTTTCTAAATGTCAAGGTTTTTATTCAAATCCATACTGTTAATGTTTCAACCCAGAGATGGACAAATATTTGTGCAATTTTAGAGTGCAAAAATATGTTTATATGGTTACTAAATAAAATCCCATGTTCAAGCTCCAGATTTGCTTCAATCTAAATAGATTCTATTGACAGGAGAAATAATTGCCCACTAAGAAGCCTCAAGCACATATCCATTTACGGAGCAGATGACATTAAACCTGTCTTAAGAAATCAGGAAAAAGAATCAGTGAAACAAAATATAACTTTATGCATTTTCATTTCTTTATATGTCCATGATCAAAGTAAAGTAAGGTTAGGTTAAAATAAAACCTCTGTTGATCATGTTTCTTTTACAACAATATTCTTTTCTGACAAATTTCAATACATAAAAATGTCAGAAGTATAATCTTCCCTTTTTTCAGATGATAGCAAAAAAAAATCCATACGCAGGTTCTCTGATTCATTCGTGCATCCAGAAGTGAAGCCCTGAAATCCCATGAAATGCATGCATTGCTGCTTACTCTATTCGCTATTTATTATTAAGGTTTTTTTTTTTATTCGTTTCTACCTGTAAATGCTTCATTTGTTTAAATCACCACTTATGTAACATTTGTTCTGCCTGCCTGCCTGATTCTGACCTGATTTGCTCTCTGATTTTCTGAGCATGCCCGAACACCTGTTGGACCTTTTTTTATTTTGAATGTGACCTGTTTTCTGACCTTTGACCACATCTGCAGATTCTGCCCTGGATTCTTATCTGTCATCTGACCACCTGGCTCAAACCCCTGCAGACGATCACTGTCTGTCCAGCTACTGTAGCTCATTTCAATAATCAAATTTGCCCGTTGTGTCTGGTTTGAATTCTGGATCATCTGTTTGAGATCATTACAAAATGGTGAAAGTAAAAGGAGTATCAGTCTCAAAAGTCAAACCAATATAATCAGTAGCTCATATCAGGGATCAGATAGTCTGATGTCAAAAACAAATGGTATCGGCCTTGAAAAACCTCTAGTACACACACCATTCACACTGTAAAACATGCTAGTAGCAGTAAGATGTTCAATGTCAGCAACTTTAACAAGTATCAAAGAAAATTCATGAGTAAGAACAACCAAGTTAAAGTCCAAACGTAACTCAAATTGAGGATTTGACCTTCTAATTTACAGTAATCAACTTCCTTGCATTTTTCAGGCATAAACCCAAACACTGAATAATTTGAAATGAATGAAACACTTTACAGTGTACAATCAAAGAGGTATGAACACTTTTGTGAGACACTGTAAATGTTGTAAATGTCCAAAGGTTCTACTTTAAGTATTTAATGTGCAAGATTATGCTGCTGGCAGCAGATCCCCTTTTAGCTCCACCCATAGAAGGTCAAGGGGCAGCTGGATTTTATATCTAATCTGAGCTCTGTGTTAACATGAGGCTATTTGTCATGGGAGCAGTGTCAGCTAGGTGTCCCTGTCACTAAGCTGTCCGTTTTGTTAAATGGTCAAATTCATCAAAACAAGATGGGGGACTGAACGTCACTCGTAGAAGCCAACGGCTCAACAAATACATACAAATATGCAAATCTATGACAAAATAAACATCACTCTGCAAACGAGCTATCCATCAATGACCAGCTTCTCAGCAGCTCAGCACTGTCGAGGCAACAGTAATCAGCAACTCTGTCAGTGGGAGTGATGAAGCACCATCCTTTCATCTTCCTCCTTTCCTCTATATTATCCACATACTAGTGTTCTTTCATTGGTCTTTATTTGCCATTGTTTATGATTGCTTTGGGTAATTCCTTCCTTTCTTTTTGCACTTGCACTTGTTTATCTATACCCACACACTTTGTCAATTCTGTACTGGCATTTTTGCCTTTCTATTCTCGTATCAATTTTTTTAAAGCTTTCCCTTTTCTTTAAGTGCCCCTGCATCATTATAATTATAACTTAGCTGAAGACATTTAGAATGAATACTTCTTCTGGTTTTGTGTTTGAATGGATAAGGATATGAGAGGATACATTTAGCCATTAGGGGATCGACGCAAATCACGCCTCATGTGACAATTTTTTTCAGCTGGTACTTCGGTCTGTGAGTTTTTTTTTTTTTTTTTTAATGCATCACTTCATTATTTGCCATGTGGAAGATGAAAGCAAACATTTTGTTCTAAAACCTCAAAACTGATTATTAGATTAAAAAAGAGCCTAGAGTTTTCCCAGATCTCAATTTGAAGCCTGTATAAGTTCCCTAAAGCCTAGATGGACTGGAAAGAAAGTCTTCTGAGAGGAATAATTTTTTTAGGAAAAAAAAACAAGACGGAGCACTTCTAAGTCTCTGCTGAGTCAGATCAGAATCATATTGCTTTTCTGGCATAGTAAATACACATGCCTTTTAAGCATGTTAGCAGAGCATACATACCTATGAAGTTTACAACTTTTCTGTCAAAACAATCTTGCACAGCTCTTTAGTGAATAACTGAATTGTCAAAGCTTCCCACCCAATAAGCTCATATGAAACCTCAGAACCTGCTTTAGCTTAAATTTGTGTTATAACCACATAGATTTCAAAATAAAACTCAACCCCTTGGCACCATTACACAGACAAAAGACTGCAGAGCGTCTCTGCCTGAAAACCACAGTCAGTTTATACTCCTGTGTTTTGCCCCTTTTGAGTGGGCATGACTCCAAAAAAGAACATTGTTTTTAGCTCTAGTTTGTCTCCACTCGCCACAACAGCGCAATTACAGGATTGTAAAGGTCTTGAGGTTAGCCACCCACTGGTAAGTGTTTGATCTCTTGACTATAAGCAGAGGAAGAATCAGAGTTCAGCCCAAAGGCCACAGAAATTGGACGAGTATGAGACGAGTACCTTAATGGCTGTATTAGTTTTGGTGTCACACATCAACAAATTAAAGTAAAAATTGG
The DNA here is from genome assembly GCA_034780135.1 of Jordanella pulchra. Classification (NCBI taxonomy): domain Eukaryota; kingdom Metazoa; phylum Chordata; class Actinopteri; order Cyprinodontiformes; family Cyprinodontidae; genus Jordanella; species Jordanella pulchra. The sequence goes on along the minus strand of JAUZNJ010118987.1, from coordinate 466 downwards.
TCAAACTATAACATTTTAATTACAAAAGTGTTGAGACAAGCATGGACCTTGGAAGAAACTAAACCAATGTCTTCTATCTGCATATTAGTCTTTCTCTGTAACTAAACATCGTTCAGTTTATATTTGTAAATGTGACACTCCAAAGAGAAAAACAGCAGAAAAAGAAGCGTATACAAACAAATCTAAATACGGCAAGGAAATCTCACCATGGGCAGGTTGTTTTTACAAATAATTGGGGTCAGTGGCAGAGCTAGACTTTTATTCTTGGGGGGGCAGAGGGTGGCCAAGGTTATTTCAGGGGCTCCATAGAGTATGACAACAAATTTAATGCCAGCGCTGAACTCTGTCTGTCTGATCTTTTCCCGATTTTCTTCTTTTAACAAAGAAGTCATACAGGTGCTGGTCATAAAATTAGAATACCATGAAAAAGTAGATTTATTTCAGTAATTGCATTCAAAAGGTGTAA
>JAUZNJ010118976.1:0-19308 GCA_034780135.1 Jordanella pulchra | reverse complement strand
GTGACCCCCAAACTGGGAGAGTGGCTCCAGCAGATCCCAGGAACAACATCTGAAGCCTCAGTCCAGAAGAGCGCAGTTCTAGGAACAGCTAAGATACTGCGCAGAACCCTTAAACTCCCAGGTCTCTGGTAGAAGACCTGAGCTTGAGGATGATACACATACCATCCTACAAGGGTGGGAGAGTGATTTCTTTTTTTATTTCATATATATATATATATATATATATGTATATATCGCTTGGTTCTTTCTTTGATACAGAGATAGTCTTTTGCACAATTCAAAGTTCTGATAGTGATAACAAATTGATGTTGCTGCACTAAAAGACTTAATATCTCCCTATTTGTGAAACCGATGCCAAAGCATAGCTTCAAAAATATATATATAGAATAGCCTGGCCCTAATACTCCGTCGTACTGCTAAAATTTCAGGTTGATTAAAAAAAAGAAAGTGATACAGGATGCAAACTTAAGAATATTCATAAACTGGACTCATTTGGCCATTAGAAGAGTGTATAGGAACATGTGTTTGGCTATAATTTCCCTTTACAGATAGCGGTCTAAACCAGGTAAATCATTTTGAGGTTCCAAAAGTAAAGCAGTATTTAGTACCTTATTTTCTTCTTTGTCGAAAAGTGCTTGTGTTGTTAGCAATATTAACAATTTAAACTCTTCTCATTAAGTTGTTTGATATCAGATTATGAGAGGTTTTATGAAAATTATAGACTGGAAATCTGCGGCTGTAATTTCTGTATAAAAAATGTAGATACTGGGCAAAAATAAAAAAAAAAAAAGATTCAGAGAACAATTATTGTTTTCTATTAGGGGAAAAGACATCCATGGTTTAAAGGTAGAGGTGACTGGACTTTATCAGAGATGACAGTTAAGCCTAATCATTAGTTTTGTCTTGACTAATTTTGGACAAAGCAGTATTGCCTCATTGTTCAAATTTCAATGTGTTTTGCACCGCTAAGTAAGCTCAAACATTTATGTTTTTATGCATGTAATGTTAAGGCCTGAAATCTTTTAGCTTCAGCTTCTTGGAAGTGAAAAAAAAGAAAACTCAAACACATACACACTGTTGGTTAGGTGATATTTCATAACATTAATGAATAGCTCTTGCTGCTGCACTGACAATCCCCCCCAGTGCAGGGGGAGAATAATAACCTCTGCATATTAACTGTCCCTCATCAGCGCTCACTCCTCATAACGCAGTATAGTACTCTCATGCCGTTCACACTTCTGTAAAAGAGAGGCTTGCCAAAACACAGACAGAGGCGAGTGAAGCAAGGCTCCCGCGGGTGTTCGTAACATAGTGAAACGATTATGGGAAAACAGACTTGTACGTTTCAGGGGCCAAAAGGGGGCATGCTTAAGTTAAGAATCGCCACTATTCATTCTTAGAGTGCAACACAGTCCAAAGCAGTTTTACTGACAGAGAAACACTGAAAACACACATTGAAAATCACCCATTTCACAGACTCAAAACCAATATTGTTGCCTACTGAGGATGAAATTTTGCCTTAGCTTTATTAACTACAACTGATGAAGAAAATTTCCTTAGTTTGAGGTATCATTGAATCCTTTTTTTACAGTGTGGGCCAAATGTTCTGGTAATTAATTGAACTATCAAGTCATAAAATAATATATTTTTACTCCTTATTGCTTGCTATGACATAATCTATCAGAGTCAGATTTCGTAGTCTGCTTTGCCCGCACTCACCCTTTAGCTTGGCCTACAATTTCCAAGGGGACTGAGATAATGATAATGTGATGACTAATCAAAAACATGTGTTTCTTTACCTTAAGCCACCTTTTATATATGTTTGGCCTACAATTTAATATTTTACTTAAAAATTATTTTTGGAATAAAACATGCCTGTGTAAATTTTTATCAGTCGTTGTCAATTTTGTCAGCTCACACAAGAGAAATCTATAGTTGGAACCCTGATGTTTTTAGGCAGCATGGAGGTTCCTCTCCCCAGTGAGATGAAAATCAAATACTCACCTATCATCCTCTTGGGTTGTTGAAGAATTTTGTTGTGTATGGGCTATGTGTTAGGAAATTTGTAACATGATGAGTGTGCTTATGTAATTTCCTACGGCATGTTATGTCTAATGGCTAAAATAACACGAGGACAGTTCACATCAAGTCATCCAGAAACAGTGGGTAAAAAAAATCTAATGCCCCTTTCCCACTGGCCGAAAAACCCGTTTAAACCTGGGAACAATTGGCTTGTAGTGTCAAATGACTTGGCAAGCAACTCAGATTAAAATCACCGTCAAACAGCTCCGCTCTGATCAGCATACAGCTGGAACATTAGACCAGGGTCAACCCTCTAATAGGCGTTACCATTAAGCACAACGTACAGACGTCAACACATCGTGCCAATTGCGCGTTATCTAACAAGCTGAAACAACTGTTTACATTTGATAAACATGGTGCAACGCTGGTACGAGAGATTCAGACAGATAAGAAAAAATAAAACACACTTTCTATCCCCTGGCTTCCTTACACGTTGTTTTCCATTGTTTAGTTTCCTGATTTCTGTCACCCTGGTGACATCACCAATCTCAGGTTGAGCATGTCACCAGACATGCAGCAGCCGTGGCACAGAGGCTATTCAGCTTGCCAGGAAGCAAACAGATTCAACTTTTTTGCAAATGGGAAGAGAGCTAAATGCAGATTGTTATTGGGTCTATCGGTGTTTGGAAAAACCTAGGTTAACCCACTAATTTCAGAGGAAAAGAGGCTTAACAGAGAGCCTACCGAGTCGGAAAGGAATGTTTTGTCTCAACTTTAGGCAACTTCCTAAGCAACTTCCACTGACAGAACTACTGACTTCAGCTGAATCAGAGATCAGAAATAATAATACGACAGAGGCAAAAGCAAAAGAACTTAGGTTACTGTTAAAACTGTAGGACTGACGACCCAGAATTTGAGCCAAACACACTGAAAAAAGGTTTAACAGTTTATTGAAAAGGATACCTGAAACAGCAATGGCAGAGAGAATCAGCCACAGCAACCGGAAATTCTCAAAGGGTTTTGAAGGAAAGCCCAGAAGAGGAGGTTTGAAGGCGGGTGGTGGGTAGTGTTGCCATCAAATGTAGCACCAGAGCAGGAACACAGCGGGTGAGTAAGTTGATCCGAACACTTGAAGGTTACAACTTTACTTTTGGTCGGGGATGAAAGCAGAATAGAAGCTGAGAAGTCAGAGGACTGAGGAGAATGTAATACTTGATTCAACGTTAGAGTGGGAGACAGAGCAGGGGTAGGAACCAGGAGATCCGATGACTGAAAGGAATCCAGGATGGAATCCAGATACGCACCAGAGGGGATAAAAAAACAGGTCAAAGGCAAAAAACACAAAAACAGTTCAGACAGAGATACAGGCTGGCTCAGAGAATAAAGAGGCAAATGGGTCTGCAGCAGGTCCGCGGATCAGGCAGACGGACAGACAAAACAAAGATTGCTGGATAAAACTCCCCAAAGCTCGTAATAATGTGGCACCAGACTCTGGTCTGAGGCAGGCTTATAAAGGCAGAAGTGCAGGTGGAATTTATAAGAATTGATTGAGAGTGGAGCAGTCAAGCAGGTGGAGGTGATTCGATGATTAGACCGGAGCTGGTGCACAGAATCATGACAAAAACTAAAGAAACCAATAGAAAGTCCTCTTGCGTATTATTCTGGCATTTATCAATGTTAATTTTGCCTAACCCATATAAACTAAAACTGTTAGGATTTCCGTCCGTGTGAGAACTCCTGCCACAGACGATCTTCGTGGAAGGTTTCTGACAGGCTGGCGCACCTGCAGCGGATTCCAGCAATCAGCGGCTGGCCTCTTAAGAAGCAGCTGACTCATCAGTCATCGCTTGATGGTCCCCAACTGTTGGTCAGAGTTAAACTTGAAGTTCTGGTCTTCAGCACTCACGACTTGTCGAGTAATTGTTTCTTGTTTTCTGCTGCCTCATAGACCCCGATCAGAATTTTTGGAACCAGCCGGGAACTGTGTCAAGCCAGGACAAGCCCCTCGGAAGAAGCCTCCACCAACCTCACCCTCCGGAATCCTATTCACTCTTTGCGCCTCTCTCTAATCCATCAAGCCAGCAAGCCACGCTCGGTGCCAAAGGATACCAGGAGCAAACCCGCCAACTACTGTCTTAAATAAACACAACTCGAACTCTGCGTTGTTTTGAAGTGTGAACCTGTGCATGTGGGTCAAGAAACTTAAATCCAACATGACAAAAACAGGCAAATTATAGCCTTTTTCACTGTCAGATAATTCAACAAAAACGTATCTTATCATCATTAATAGAGTTGTAACTGTAAATGCTAAAAGTTTTACTATCAGTACCTTTAACTTTGCATCAGTTACACTGCAATTTATTTTACTACAATTTATAGACTGAACAATTTGTAATGCAAGGGCATTTTCTGCCTTCAAGAGTCTACCAGGTTTTGAAACTGCTCCCACAAGAATACTATAATTGAATCACTGTCCCATTCTTGTTCATTCACTGCATCACTCAAGGCCTTTTTAACGAGGTTTGTTGTATTTCAAAATGACGATTAAGAGTGAATAATTTATGCAGCGTTTCAACAGCCCATTACTACTGCAAATGATCAACCAGGGTTAAGACAATCATGATGTGTTGCTGGAGTGCTCTCTGCTCATGGACTTTAGGCTGATTGGAAATTAACAAAATAATGAGACTTAACATGTGCAATGTTATGTTAGAAGCACATAAATCACACATTTTTTTCCAAAATGATCATCAATAATCACAATGTTGGAATCTACTGGAACTAATGAGACACTGCGAGGGTATTCACAGCTCAGAGTTCATTGCTAAATACCATGATGATATGTAGAGACTATTTTAGCTAGAAAAAAATAGGTCAATTCAGTCAGTTTGCTATGATGCTTGTATGGAATAAATCTTGCCAAGTATATAACAAATTCTCTTGTTCAAATTGGGGTCAATCAAGACCTTATGATTTATTTTCTTTTTTAAATAAATACTTTTTTTCCCCTGCATTTGCTAATACAGTATCAGAAAAAGAGTGCCTTACCTTCTGCCAAGAGCAGGGTGAGTATCATTCATGTACAAAGTGTCTTTGGAGGAATTGCAGAGATTGACAGACCAGAAGTGATATTCTGTTCACAAAAGTATTGTTTTATTAATTTTACAAATGTGGCAATTGTAGAAGACTGGCAAAGGCAGCGGTGGCAGTGTTATAATGCTTTCTTTAATGGTAAAGGAAGCTGTCGAACTTGTCTGCTTGAGAGAAGTTTACATTTCAGTACAACATTAACTTCAAAAACTCAATATCTAAATATCATCTAAAAAATACTTCATTAATCCCAAAAGGGAAGTTAAATGTATTTGTATGTAGATTCAACTTGTTTTACGTTTGCTTTTTTAAACGGGTTTTTGTACCTTTAATGGCTTTAGGTAGGAATGATCTTATGCAGCCTCCTTTACAACAGATCAGGACATGCCTCTGATTGAAGACACCTGGTTGTTTTTCAACAGTTTGATAGAGGATTCTTAGGGATGCATGCAATACTTCTCATTTAATAAATGGAAATGACAAGTATTACATTTATAATCTCCAAAGATGAGATCCTGGAATTACCAAGTATTTTTAATCAGTTTGTTGTACTTTTAGACATTTGCTTTGAAGCTGCTACCCCAATCAGATGGTGGCATAAGGGTTCACACATTCCACAAAAGAATAATAGAAGAGAAGCACCATTTTGCTTCTTCATGTTGTGTGCTTGAGTAGAGACACATCTAAAACATTTTCATACTGTGGATCTTTACACTGGTCCACAGGGCTCACAGTGGGCTCTGTGGACCAGTGTTAAGAAACCCTGGACACGGTGAACTAGCTGATCTTTGGTCTATTTGTCAGGTAATCTGTAATCCAGGTGACTGTTTTTAACTCCGCCTCAGTCTTCTGAAATTTCTGAAAAAAGCAAATCAGGCTGAATCATGTTAAATGCACTGAAGGAATATGAGAGCATAATCCTTACAGTGTTGTCTTTCTTGTCTAAATGAAAGTTGGTTGTATGATGGCATCTTCAACTTTAACCCCACAAATATAAGCAAACTGCCAGGGGACCTGATAGCTGTTTGTTTCCTTGCTCATGTGTACCAATATGAGTCTATTCAGGACCTCCAGGGTCTTGAATACCAGGGCAACGGGTTTATAGCCAGAACAAGGTACAAGGCCTTTATCACTGAAATGGTCTCCTAGGTCAGACTAGGGCCGTTTCTCAATTCTCAAGAACAGGGGGGCGCATGACAGGTCTGTGTTAAAAGCTTGTCTGGAGCTGCATTTAGGCTCCCATTATTAATAGTATCTAGATAATCATGAATTATTATTTTATTTATTTGGAGAAGGATGATCACAGATGACAGAAAAATGAACTTTTAGCTTATTACTCTGAGCTCTGGGAGCGCTGCTGCTACTGTCGTGGTGCATACTGGGAAAACTGGCAGCCTTAAAACGCAACAAGTCTGCTCTGATGAATGCTCGGTAAAGAGGGAAGAGCGAGAACAACATGCTGGGATTTTCTATGTTTTCGATCTTGTGTTCTTGTGAATTGAACAGTGCTTTGCCCGAAGCTGATGACGTTTCACGAGCACACAAGTACATGAGAACGCAGAAGTACGCATATTGAGAAATGGCCTAGGACTAGACAGAAGGTTAAAGAGGTGCTGTAGAATCCTACAGAGCTGCTCAGGACAGGACTCCTAGGCTGACACCATCTTGACCCAGTGGCTACTTTGCTCTGATTGCTTATTCAGCACACCTCCTCCCACCCTATTATTAGCACTTATTCCTCCCACCTGTTTTACAGTCTTCTTGAGCAAGCACCAGACAACTTGAGGGGACCAGATCATTGTAATCCCTTGGTTAGTAGTTGTCCCGAAATCCTTTTGTATCCCATTGTATGTTTCTGATCCTGTTCCTGCACCACAGCTTCCTAGCCTTTGCCTCACCTTCGCAGGACCTCATGGAGCTTCTTTGATTTCTAGACATCAACCATGTTTCTGCCTCTTGACCACCATCTCCCGCCAAGCACTTTGATCTTTAAACCTGATTCTGCCGACATGGTTCTGAACCAGTTTCAATACCAAGGTTCTGGTATCTGATTCCTCTGCCTGACCCCCTTCTATCTGACCTTTTTGTTCTGTCCACAGACAAATGAGCTCCATTTCTCGCCTGGAAAACCAAAACTGAATCTTCCACTGAGCAACCGTGTCACTAAACTCACTCTAAGAGTCATCCAAGCCTGCAGTCACCGCCAAACCAAATACTGCTCTTAGAGCTGCAGAGAAACCAAAGACCTCCTCCTTTAATCTGTATCTGTCCTTATTCTAAAAGAAAAACTCTACCCTCTGAAATTGGTACCTATCCAGAATAATATATCACCAACTTTTTAAAACTAAAGGTAACAGCATGCTGATACACAATGAGGGAAACTAATGCAGGCCAGAAATTTGGTCTATTATTAACTACTGGTAAAATAATGCAATGACTGATTTATTTCACCACTTTTGGACACTGAAAATATAGCTGTGAATGCAAAATAACTTTTTAAAACATATTTACCAGAGGTTAAATACTACTAGTATTACCTGGAAGATTAGTTCCTGGCAATTTATTGTTTCTTCATAAGGAAAACCTTACTTGTCAGGTCCATTAAAGTCACCAAGTTTTAAAATCAAATATTTTATATATCAAACTTTGTAAAAGAAAAAAAAAACTAAGGACTTTGAATTATTGAATGTTGTAAGAACCCCTGCTTCTAGAACAGGGGAAGCAAATTCTGCCCATGAGTGCCAATGTCCTGCCACTTTGCATACATCCCTATTTCATCCTTCTTCAACACACCTGAAACAAATAAATGGTTAATGGCCAGGCCTCTGCTAAACTCTTTGAAAACTAGGAGGTATTTTGACCTTCAATGAATCTCAATTCAATTCAGTTTATTTTTACAGCACAGAATCATAACATGTCATCTGAAGGCACTTCACAGAAACAATTCAACTGAATCATACAGTCAGGTTAAAAGCTTTTCATCTATGAAAACCCAGATGACTGCATCAAGTCATTGACTTTGAAGGATTCGCTCCACCTGGATTAAAATGTGTCAACAGTAGATATTCGCTTGTATTCTGCTGCTGACTCCACAGCAATCCCCTGCACCAAGCACACGTGAAGGAGAAAGAAAATTATTTTTTACTGAAGGAAACCTCCAGTAGAACCAGGCTCAGTTTGAGGGGTCTTTTGCCAAAGTTGACTGGAGGTTCAAGGAGATGGAAGCAGGAACACAAAAGAAACAAAGAAGAAATATCAATCCATAAATACTTAGAAAAGATAACAGTAAACTAGCTTACTAGTAAGCAGATGACCTAGGAGCTCTTCAAATGCTGTTTGTACCTACTTAAATTGTGCATAGTTTATAAGGAAAATGCATTTGTGGGTCCAGCGCTAGACTTGCCTAGGTAGGTTGTATGATTTTCATTATGTCCAAACATTTAGAACGCTATAGGTTTAACCTTTGAGTCACATTTTCAAGAAAATATATATCTACCTCACCAATCTGCCATTGAAACATGCTTGGGACTCTTCTACTGGTAAGAAGGCTGTTAAATGAAGGCTGGAAGGGAGCTTTATCAAACTGGAAAGTTTTAAGTGGGAATTTATAAAAAGAATAACAACGATAACACAGGACATCCTTTCTTTCAATTTTCAGGATATTTCTCCAGTTGTGATCAGTCTATTATTTTTATCTGGCCAAGATTTAAAATAAAGAAAAACTTCAGATTTCTCAGGATTTCTATTTAAACCAGGATATTTATACACAATACAAACAGATCACTGATCATAAAAAAAATCGGTCATTTTATCTTGTGTAATATATACCACAGGGCTACATCTTTTAAGATTATAATTTAGAAGATCCTTTAAACTCTGATCAGCTTTGATAAGTAACAATGTAAAATTTGCTACAGCTGAAACCAGCATTGGGAGTTATGGTGTCATTTTTTCATTAAAAAAAGTAATTGATAAAATTACTTTTCTTATATTGGTAAAGCCAATCAAATACAGTTTGGTGTAACTCGCAACTACAACTATATTAATCAAAGCAACATTTCATAAGCACACCTGTTCTGAGAGGACAGGTTTTTATTGCAGCGACAAGCAGAGAGCTGAGATATAGTCAAATTATGTGCAGGAACAAAGACTTTATACATCAGTTAGAAGCATCTCTAATTTAAAGAAGCTTCTCACATCATCTCTCTGTTATCAACACCGACGGACAGCAGACTTCCCACATGCTGCTCTTAATTTGCATGCATGTTCTGCTTTTTCCGGCTCTTTAATTGTACTGCAAATGATTATTTTCCAGTACATAACTATCTCATATCTATTTGAAGACTGCTAACATGCAAAAATATGAAGACTAACACTGGTTGCAAGTGTTAAGAATTGATTTGGCATGTTGTATTTTTTAGTAAATATTATTGCTAACTAAGTGTCTATTTGTTAACATCTTCAGTAATTAAAAGCAAATTCATCTGCATCTGAATTTCATGCAAATGCAAAAAAAACATATATGGTCAAACAAAAATAATATCTTTGAGATCTGAAGCAAGAAATTGTACATTTATGATGAATAGATCAATTACCTTGGTTGTAACTATGTTTTCATACAGAACCAGGCTGTTTGGATAGCATTACTCATTTAATTTACAAATTAAACATAAAAAATGGTGTTTTGCATTTACTCATCTTTATGTCTTGTTTTAAGATGTTCTTTTACAAACCAAAAAATGTAAGTGACTGAAAGCTAAAAGAGACTGAAGCTATTTGAAGTTGTATGCAATTTATAGAAAAAAAAATAGTTAAACCCCCCAGCTTGATTTAAAACTGATCTTAAAAAAATGTTTTTAGTTAGTTTATCTGCATCAACGTATGGTCAAGGACAATTATTTCATAAAAGTAATGTATTGTCCTGCACAAGCATAAGCTTGTTGAATAAAGCTTTAAAACATATTTGTCTGGGTTTCTTTCCAATAGTAGTTGGAGAGGTATAGAATAAGTGGAGGAGGTGTAACAAACTCAAGGACAATTCTAGCCTTAATGTTCCTTCACCATATTTCGAGCAACAGCGCCTAGAGCGAGGACTTTCAAGTGTAGGTTCAGCTGAACCCAGGACATTCTTTCTTGTCATAGGAAAGTGGGTCTATTTTTATCTTTCTCCTTCGTGCTCAATAAACCAACAGGGATCTGGGCTGTTCTTCCTTGATCCAGGAAGGATGGTGAGCTTAAGGAGGGATACCTAACCCATTCCTCTGCAATCTCAATGTCAGCTTTTAAGTAATGTTACCCCTGAGGTCCATGTGCTCCCTAAATCCTTGTATCTTAACATTTGAAGTGGCATGTTTTTTTTCTACACAAAATTGCATAGCTTTTAATTATTTGAAAATATGCAAACCAAATGCTGAATTTTGTCTCATTTCCTGCCATAGAGTAAAATGAACAAAAAAAAAAAACAACTCAAAATTCTCTAAACAGTTTAACATTTCTTGATCAAGAACACTGCTTCCAGATATGTAACATAAGAAGGAATTAATGCAATTTTTGATCAGCAGAATTTTTGAAAAGAATCTTTACAAGCACTAGAGGGGCAAGATTCCTTTAATGTAAAATGCTTTTTCACTGAGCGTAAATATTCAATTTCTACCACTGTAACTACTCTGTAATCACAAAGGATTCACTTCACTTTCTTACTTCGCTCTGTAGTTTTTCATTTTCACTCTTCCGACAATCTTCCCAACCCTCTCTCAGCTTCTCTAGGCTCTTGAGTATAGCGCTCTCAGGGACTGAAATCATCATTCTGGAGATTTAAAACTCGGTGGAGTAGAGCAGGAAGTGGCGTCCCTGGTGGCTGCTTCTCTTTGTAGAGCAGACCCAAAAATAAAGGTTCAAAACCAGCCGGGGATAAAGGAAACAATCCATCATATCGGTTGAAAAAACCCAACTTTTGGTCAGTTATGATAATAGCACATCTTGTTTATGTGGGTGTATGTTTGTGAAAACTATACTTTTTGTTTGTATTTCCAAGGCAAGAGACACTGAGCATATTTGTATATAAAGCACGAGCTAAAAATATTATTACAAATAGATAGCATGTCTTTTTTATAGACTGTAATGTTACAATCATAAATGGGTTACAACAACACTGTTAGAAATGTTAGAGGAGTATCTCAACTTGTTCCCTAATTTTGACATCTAATACCCCTTCTACTATGATATCCCCTAAATAAAATTCAGCTTCATCAACTGTCTCTAAAAGTAACCTCATCTGTAAACGTCTTTTTTTAATTTAAACTCTTGGTATCTGCTAAAGACCATAGAGGATTTTAAAGTCCATTGGTAAACTAATAGCCTCATAATCCACAAAGAAAAAAAAGTGAGAAATTTGTGAAGATTTTTAGAGCCATTTGCTTCTACAAAATAACATAACTGGCTTTAAACAGCTCACTGGTGAATTTTAAATTCAGTAACTAAAAAGAGAAAGTATAGCTTAGCTGTAAACTTACTGCACCAACACATAGCTTTTCAGCGGACAGCATTAATCACAGTGGTAATATAGAGGGTTTTGGTGGCTCTGGAGTAGCTGTAAAGATCCACAGTTTAAGTAGGAAAAACTACCGACAAGAGAAACTCACAGTATATGGCCTTTACAAATAGTGTCAATAAGAAGCCTTTTAAAAGAGACCTTAAAGTACTCCCTTTTGAAGTCAACCACAAGCAATATACATAGAAAGAAGAGCAAATCTTGGGAAGAAGGTTCTCTAGTCAGATCAGTCCAAAATAGTAATTTTTAGGCTCCATGTAGGAAACTATCAAAAAAACTGAATACATCAGATGCAACGTAATGTGTGGGATTATTTTCTTCAGTGAAGACAGGAAAGGGGTAAGAGTTTCATGGAAAATGGATTAAATCAAATACAAGTCGACCCTGAAGAATACACGCTAAAAGCTGCAAAATACTTTAGAATGGATTTGAATTTCACCTTCCATCAGGACAATCTTAAAATACAACCAGAGCTACAGTAGATTTAGATCAAAGCATATTCTCATGTTAGAGTAGCAAAGTCCAGACCCAAATCAAAATGGGAATCTTAGTCAGAAATCAGTCATCCATTTAATTTGACTTAGCCTCAGCCACTTTAAAAAAAAAAAAAAAGTACGCAGATATGCAAACAAAAGATTTGCAGCTGTACATTTATCAAGAGTTGTTTCTACACATAATATTGCCAAAGCAGCACTACTCTTTGTTCTTTTGTCACAAAAGCTTTTAGTGGTGAAGGAAATTGTGGGGAAAAGGGCTTTATAAAAGCAGTTATGCCATTATAGTTTTTTTTCTTTTACTATTGTATTTAGAATTGAAAGTTACAATGAACAACATTTTCCAGTAATATGACTCATTTTCTTTTGAACAGTCCCCATCCCATATTAAAAATCTGGTTTTATAATACCGTGTGATTTTGGGCATCTGCTAAACACCAAAGCTTCTTATTAAACTCCAGTCTGCGGCACATACAGCTACACACATCACACCTACAGGCGGCTCAGAGAAAGTCATCTCCTGTCTCTTGCAACTAAGCAGCTTTTCTGTAGCAGTCAGGGGATTAACCAGTGCGCTTAAGGCCATTTCGACATATGATTTCTTTGGTTATTACTCAGTGAGCGGAGAGAGTATTAGTCATTTACTTTACTGACTGGTCTGAGAATTTAAACTGGCAGGCCTCCAGGATCCTACTAATTTATCCAGGCCTTAGTTGGCACTCAGCAATATACAATGCCCCAAAAGCTTCAAAATATGGGTTGTAGACTCAACCCATATTTAGCCAACCTTTTGAATTTTGGCCAGGAAGGTTCCTTAGGATACAGGGTTTGATTAGATTCTGTACTTTGAAAGACAGTTACAGTCATGATTTAATTCATTTTCCTAATCCTATAGCTGAAGCTAATAACTGGTGTCAATTGTTAAACTTTTTTGAAAGTTATGCAAATGTGTTACTTTACATTTGAAACATGAAGTTTCACCCTTTACATCTACTCGAAGTTGTGCACAGATGCATTCAAAAACTATTTCATGCTTTTAATTTTTATCAACTCTTGATTTTACTTTTCAAAAAACCCAAGTGGTACTCATAAATTACAGAGAAAGTAAAATGAAATGATGAGATGAAATGAGAAGGAAGCACTGATTAGAATTAGTTAAGTTGGACATTCAAAGGTTTGATCATTTAATTTATTTCCCAGGCCATATTCCGAAAATCTGACATTGCTAATGTTTGAGCAAACTTTCAGAATAAAGTTAATTTCACAATTTAGGATTTCTGGTCCACAAAAATAAAGCGTTGACACACTTGATCAGTAAAAGAGTTGCTGTTCAGAATTTCAACCACTTTTTTTCTTCCTTTCTTTACTTGTTTTAATTTTCAGATCCTAGGGCCTGTTTTAAATAACAATCAAATAAAATTAAAGACTTTTGATTACTTCTGATATTAGATCTGGAAACTGTTAATTTCTAAACATTGCTATTCAAGGTCAATCTTTCTCTAAACTCAAGTTGCACACTATAAGTCCTAATTTTACATCAATTTAACTAAATTCACTTTGTGATGTAAGGACTGGTTGCATTTATTAGTCTACAACAGTATCTAAATTTTCCATTAAAACATACAGCAGGAATTAATCATAACTGACATACTTAGGATCTTTTAACCACACAGGGTGCAAATATATAATTAAACTGTCACTGATTTAAAATTAAATCCCATCTAATATTGAGCAAGTTAAGCAACCTCAACTACATGCTTTTGCTAGTTATCAACAGACATCTGGTCTAATCCTGGTCTAAACGTTCTTGGATTAAATAAAAAATGTTGGTTGACATTTTCAACAACGATGTTCTAGCTGCTGAGATCCAATCATGAGACCCATAGTGAAGCCAGACTACTTGGGTGTCAAGCAAAAAAGAAGCCCAGGCTGCAACACTGACACCCTCAAGCTCAGCTTAAATCTGCAGCTGCTTACATGGACAAGCCAAGTGCCTTCTGGAAAAAGCTATAGGTCAGAGAAGACAAAAAAAAAGATAAAGACAAAAAAGAGACAGGACAAGAAGAATGCCTGGAATAATCAGTGCAAAGCTTTCCAACCTGAAAACATGATAGAGCATCAACAAGCATCTCAAGTTAGTATCATTCTGTCATTTCTAGCAAGCAGTCCTCTCTAGTTCAGGCATAATGCACAAACATGCTTTTGGAGCATTGTGATGGCAGCAACATGCTGAGGTTCAGTTTCACTGCCATAGATAAGCTTACAGAAGAAAAGCCCCAAAGTAAATAACTGGATTAGAGAAATTTTACTTTAAATTAATGAATAAAAACCAGGTAAGCTGAAAGTTTAACAATTTCTTTATAAACAATTACAATCATGTGCTGTATTAAAAAGTATGGATTCAATAATAGAGAAATACCGAATTCATAAGATAATGCCCACATTTCACTAAATTATTTTTGTAAGTATCTGAACTAAAACCTTACTTTTATATCATTTTAAATGTATTCTTTACTTGAATATTGTGGTTTTCTTAGTATCTCTAGTATACCTGAATATACAAAGATAAGTACTAAACCAGTGTGCTTAAACAGTTACAATGCTGTTTATATCTAGTCTTTTTACAACAGAGAAAAGCCTCCTTTGACACAGTTTGAAAAAAACAACAAACAAACCTACACACATATCATCTTGGACATCACCACACTGAGAGGCCCACACAAATAGGCAAACAAACTTGCAGTGGCACATACTGCACCACGGGAACTCCAGGCACAGCACAGAAGGGACAGTGTCATAAAAAAGGCAAGAGTATAAGAATGAATTTGAACAGATGCATCTCTGCATACACACATAAAAATCTTCACACTGATCCTTCCCACTGATTTACTCCCACAGCCAACCAGAACGACAAAAATAAAGGAAAGGAGCAGAAAATTTGGTTTGAAATAGCTCAGGGAAACTGAAATGCATGCTGAAGTCTGTCTTCAGATGCCCTCCACAGGATGGATGTGTGGCAGCTTGAGGCTCAATGATCGTTCTTCTGTTGCCAAGGTTTATAAAAACAAAATAACAAAAAAAAAAAAGAAAAAACAAACCTGACAGACAGGCTGTCTTCTTTTTTTAACAGAATAAGCCCTCATATGACAAAATACACATGCAAGTGGAACAATAATAGAATTCTTGCTTTCATTCTTGCTAAACAAGTGGCATCTTTAACATGCAAAACACCTGCACAGAAAACCCAGGAGATGCAGTGCTCAGAGCCTTTTTTATTTTAAGACAACATGCTTTGAGACAGTTTTTTTCAGCAGGGATGGGTTTCAGTCATTGCAAACTAATTACTCTTAACCATACTTTGTATGAAGCATCTGTTTTTCCCCTCATCTCTATGGGGAAGCTTTTAAAGTGCCCTTTCTTATTCACTCCCCACCAGCTGCAGTCAGGAATGGGGAAAACTCTTGTTTTTCTAAAACACATCATTAGGTTAGAACATCAGGCCATCAGCTATCATTTACTTTTTTTGTAAGTAGTTTGTTCTAAAACTAAAAATATGAGACATTTTGCTTCGAAATGAAGATGCCCTCTTTCATAGTCTCATTCTCAAGTGTCAAAACATCAGCTCTGACGTCTGATTACTTTTACTGACAGTGTCAGTTTAAAAGACACTTTACTCCAAAGAAAGGTTTAAACCAATTTAAAATGGGGTCTGTATAAGTGGCTATCAGTCAGTATTTTATACAGTATAAGAAATTTCAGCTCTCTAAAACAATGGAACAAACGTTAGCGCTTGGGGAGCACTCAGGGTCAGATCAAACCTTCGAGAACATACATGAGACCTAACTTTGACTAACTAACATGTGAGACCTAACTTTATGATTGTTTTAGTTAAAGATATGTCCCTTTGGTCAAGGTTTGTACTTTTTGGGTCAGAGTTTTTTTTGTAACCTATTGTAAACTATTTTTTTTCAACATCATAATTGTGGGTCACATTTGTTGTTCGTTTACCCTTTCAATTATATTTACAGCTCATCATCAAATATATACCTAAAAGAAATTGCATTTAGCTATGCTATTCCATTCAGTCACACTTGCTAATATGGTCCATTGGAAAAAATAATTACCCACCACCACTCAAGGCATTGAATATTTAGATTTTATCTTCTGATGACTCTTTTTCTTGGATTTTTAAATCAAGACAAAAAAAGTAAAGATGTTTTCCTTTATTATTCATAAACATTTTGTAATGTCACTTTTTCCTGATAATTTGTTATGCTAAAACTCAACTTGCCAGAGGTCTGTATTTTACTATAAACATATGCCAGCTTTCAAGTTACTGACATCTTTGGCCAGTCTGTGCATTGGAGGGTTACTGTGTGTGTTGGTAAGGAGTGTGTGTTGATAAAGGTTGGTGGGGTGCCATCAAGGCCACTTACTGAGCGGTAAAGTGAGGTGATGGCTAGAGGGGCCTCGGTGTCACATCTTTTTTAAAATGGTTCGGCTTGTTTACCACATCCTCTCTGCTATTCTGCCACCATACTTAAAGCCAAGTGAGCTTTTTCAATAACCCATCTTTAATATTTCCACCTCACATATGAAGAAAATAGCCTTGCCCTGCACTCTGGACTTGTTTTTGTATGAAAACATGGATTACAATGTAGGAAGCATAGAGCTAGTTTAAAAGGCCCCTTTTTATCCAATAGGATAACAAATCTTTTACTAAAGCAAAAACAGACTTCAGTTTTAAATTGAATCAACGCTATCCTGGTTTTATGGGTTCATCTTTTTGGTAAGTCTCCCCCTAGTCTAAAAGAAAAAAAAAAAATCTGACTCGTGGTTTTTTGAAATCTCACAAGCAGGCCAATGGACTAACAGAAACCGACTTTGAAAACATACCTCCCCCTCAGCTCACACCATGGCAAAGGAATAAACATTAGCCAAACAAACTCTCAAAGCAGTTCATATACAAACCAGCTGCCAGCGTGATATACACTCCCATCTGCCAACAACTACTGTGTTAAATGGAGTGTTGCTATGGTGAATTATAGTGATGCAAATTCAAAAATCTACAAGGGAATAAGACTAAACACGCATTGCATATTTCTAACTTCTGACAGAGTCAGTCAGTAAAGAAGAAATACTCGTATACAAAATACTGTATCATAGTTAACCCATGAATTACTTGTACTATGGAATATATGACATTTGTAAAAGACATCAGACAAAGCTCTTTGATTAAGTCACCACTATCCTCACCATGCCCCTCACCATGTGTTCTTGTTTCCACGTCAATAGGCTCTAAAACTATAGTGAGTCTTTGATTCTTGCTCATATTTTAAATACACACTCACAAAACTAAGCACAAATAGTTTTTTCACCAGTCATCTCATTGTAACTTAGAGACTTAAATCGGATTTTGAGAAAAATCCCAATTGTAAAATGAAAAGAGATAAAAAGAGTTAAAATAATCTGAAAAGTTTACAATTGGCCTCTTTGCCAACACTCTCTAGAACAAAACCTTATTTCAATTAGAGTTGAAAGTAGTTTACATGAAACATTTTTAGTCAGATCGGCTGGTTTATTCTGAAAACTTATGTCTATATAAATGGTACAATTTTTTGTTATTTAATCCAAATCATGGGATTTTTTATTTTGCATGTAGACATAGCGAAAGTTGCAGGATCATATCGTCAGCACACATTTGTTCAACAAGAACGCGAAAGGTGATTGTAGTTCAAGAGTTACATGGTGTGTACCTTCACTGGGATTACACATGCAAGTTTTGTGGAGTGACCAGATATTTTCTTTTTTACTTTGTGTTTGTGTAACACATAAAATCCCATTAAAATTACAAAATGTACCTTTTTTAGATGTGGTGATCCCTTCATAATAAAGATCTTAATGGCCTGGGTAAACGATACTTCCAGGGACCATTAACTGTAGTTTTAAGGGAAATTAAAATAAAAGATATTATTTGCTGAAATTTACATGTGTTGGTTTTCCGGTGAATTCTGAACAGCTTTAGAGTAAAGCCATCTTTGACCATCTTAAGCACACTATAAGGATTTGTTGCAACTCAAGAATATAAATCTCCTAAAACCCCTTAAGCCTGCACTGCACTGCTTGCAATTGTTAGATTTGAAACCTTACAGTGATGGAAATGACAGATCTGTGTCATTCTGGGAATTCAGTAAAGTCTCTGAATTCCCGAGCACAGGTACAACTAACAACAACAAAATGGCATCACTTGCGGCTATGTCGACAGCTGCATTCAATCAGATTAACCTTGAGATGTAAACAGCTAATATACAAGCTTGGCCATGGATGGAGCATAAAAACCCATCAAGAATCTTTCCATAAAGGACCTAAATCTAAATCAGAGGTGAATGTTTCTCTCACACCATGTTTCAGGGTGAGATGAAGCCTACAAGCTGTGCACACAGGTTCCCCTCTCACACTAAATATTTCATTGACAATAAACATTGAAGGGATTGACGTGTGGCTGAGCTAGTCTAGGGAGGAGAATAGAGAAAAATAGGGGACGATAAGGAGGATTAGCAGACAGCCCAGTCTTGAAGCGAGCACCCTCACTTTTTTAAATTTTGCACATTACTGTCTGGCCTTGTGTTTAATAAGACGGTGCTTGCTGTACTAAAGAGGGGGCGGACATAACTGAGCTGAAAGTGAGGACAGAGCACTCACCCCTCCATTTATTCATTTAATTACTGCAATCAGATCAAAAATTGTTGGAAACAACTTCAGTTACTGCAAAGTCCCTTTTCATATCTTAGGAAGCACCAAATGACATGTCTAATCAGGTGTTTGTTAAGGGAAAGTGATTCTGTAAGTCCCTTTTTCAGCTCAAACAATAAGCTATCTTTAAATAAATAAAGGTAACTTATATAATAAAACAAATCAAAATATCATAGTAGGTAATATGTTTTTTTATATTGTGCTGTGCTTCTTAAAATTTGTCATTTCCTTTACATTTTGTCAGTCTTGATCTTATTACACTGAAAGGGATGACTTTTGACTCAAAAACAGTTTCAATGCAATCTATACAATAAAAAAAACATCTACATACAGTGGGGAAAATAAGTATTTAGTCAGTCACCAATTGTGCAAGTTCTCCCACTTAAAAAGATGAGAGAG
>JAUZNJ010118965.1:0-19311 GCA_034780135.1 Jordanella pulchra | reverse complement strand
GAGATCTCGCAATACTTTTGCGAGATCTCGCAAAAGATTTTTTTTCCCTCCATGTCCCTTTAGGGGCTCCGTAGGGATTGTGTTTTCTACAAACAGAATTAGGACAAACATTCAATCATTTTGAGACATATTAGCACATGTTTAGAAGACTATAGCCTTTTGTTTTTTGGTAAAATGCCAGAAATTAGTTATGTGTTAACATTTCCTTGAAGATTTATGAAAAGCCTTCCTTTGACAGGACAGTAATTTTGTATGGAAGATTTTATGTGTAATTTATGTGGAATTACAGATTGAATGTTCTCCCCGTGCATGCGTGGGTTCTCTCCGGGTACTCCGGCCCATCCGTGACCCTGACGGATGAAGTGGGAGAAGATGGGTGGATGAATTATTTGAATTTGTTTTGAGTCCCCACAGGTAGAAACGACTCGTAGGCATTGTTTGTCTGCTGTTCTGGTGGAAGTGGTTGGGAGGGTGAGGAGATTCTAATCAAATCAGCTCAATGGTTATGCAAATGTTAAAAAACACTTTCTAATCTGAACAAAAAAAAGAAGCAGGTGCTTCAGTTCATCTCTTAAAACCGTCATTGAACTCATGGGAGTACAGCTCCCCCTTGTGGACATAAAGTTGAATTGTTTATGTGGAATTATCTCTGAAATCCTTTCACATCAGTTGCCTTTTTTTTTTCTTTCAGAACAAGGGCACACAGATGCGGACATGTTTTTGTACCTTTTGATCGTGTTCTCCACCATCAGCTCTCTCTACACACTGATCTGGGATCTGCGCATGGACTGGGGTCTGTTTGATCGGGGAGCTGGAGAAAACACCTTCCTGAGAGAAGAAATTGTCTACCCGCACAAGGTGGGGTTGGAGGTCAAATCTATGTGAAATGACTAACTAACCAACTAACACAGAGCTTCTGAACTTAAATATTAAAGAATGACAGTTTCTATGTATAAATACATCCATACTCCAGCTTACTAAAAGCACCTTCAAAAACAGCCTTATAAATCTGACTCATTTTGGCTCAAACAGATCAGAATGAATCAGCACTGCTGTTAAAGAACCAGCCCGTTATTAGTAATACTCCTTCCCCCCTGTAACATTTAACACCTGAGTGCAGGAAAATGCTTCTCACATCGACTGCAGCTGGAGCCAAAGTCAAGTAATGGTCGATACAACAGCCACTCCCCACAGAAGAAAAAGACAAAAGAAAAATACAAAAGAAAAAAAACATTTTCATCCAATTCTTGATTTGGGGCCTTGGAGGTTTAAATTTCTTTACATTTCTGAATTCCAGAAAGCTTCACATTAATTTTCTTTACTTTTTTTTACTTCCAATTGACACGTGAATCTAATCAGTCCTAAATGTTTCTAGTGAAAATGAGCCACTGCTGTTTGTAGCTATGTCCATATTTATGCTCATTTATCTGCTACAATGTTCTGTATTCTGTAAATAAAGCTGTTTCTCTTCTGTCCAGGCTTACTACTATTGTGCCATAGTAGAGGATGTGATCTTACGTTTTGCCTGGACGATCCAGATCTCTCTTGCAACAATGACCAAGACTCACTCTATAGGCGACCACGTGGCCACCATCCTGGCTCCTCTCGAAGTCTTCAGGTGAGTCTGTTTCCTTTTGACCTTTGTTACTCCTCAGTGGTGCCCCAACAGACAGGATCCCTGAGCTAAAACTTCTAAGTTATACAACCTTTCTGGACCGTCCCATGACGCCCACAGTCACCTACCTTCCTCTCTCCACCTTCCTATTAGACGCTTTGTGTGGAACTTCTTCCGTCTGGAGAACGAGCACCTGAATAACTGTGGTGAGTTTCGTGCTGTGAGAGATATCTCAGTGGCGCCGCTCAACGCTGATGATCAGACGTTGCTGGAGCAGATGATGGACCAGGAAGACGGCGTCAAGAACCGCTCAGGCAAAAAGACCTGGAAAAGGTCCTACAGCCTGTCTCTCCGACGCCCCCTGCTGTCCTCCTCTCAGTAAGTAATCATTGGATTCATTTTCGGCAGAATTATTTTTTGTTCTAGTTTAATAATAAAAGAGAGAACATAATTAATCTGTAGATGCATATTATGTTTCTAGTTTGGAGAGAAAGTAAAAATACTTTTTTAAGAGTGCCCCCACGTCTTCATTATGTAACATAAGAAGATCAGATTCAGACGTACTTGCTAAGATTACAAGACTGTTTTACTTCCATCTCATCCTAAAAGCTTGGAGTGGATGGAGATACCATGGAGGGGGGGGGGTTCTGAAAATATTGAAAAAATTAATGAGAAACTCAGAGTTTGGAAAAAAAGATTAAAATGTTTAGATCTATTTGAACATCGGAAAAGATTCAGTGTTAACCATTACAAGAGATTTTTTCGTTCTTGACCTAAACAATGCAAACACAACAGTGAATTCTGAACATTTTAATTTTTGACTAAAACCTCTTCTATATTGTTTAATTCTCTTTTTAGAGATCTTAGAACACGTTTGTTACTTGACTGCTTTTAATGAAAAAGTAGTTTGACCTTCCGAACACTGACTGGCCAACATGTTAGGAAATAAAATGTTAAAAATAGCCTAAAAGCAACATTTGGAATATTTGTTTTATAAGAACATAAAGAATGAATGGACAGAGTGAATAAACATATAAAATTTTCTGCTTTTCTTTAGATCCAAGAAGGACACAAAGGTGCTGATTGAAGATACGGATGACGAGGCCTTCAGCTGAGTCCATTCAGTCCTCATTCACACATATGCACCACGCTATATTTATAAAGACCTTCTTTGTTCTCCCCCCCCCCCCCCCGCCATAGTTTAACATGTTGGTTTAAATATTACTGTAAACCATTAAATAAGTGAAGAAAGTCATCATCTTTACAGAACTTACCTCATCCCTAAACTCCCTTAAAGTGTTGAAAGTTGGTCTTTATAAGTATAGAAAACACCTGATATAATCCAGACACACACAAACATGAAGACAAACCCGCTGAAGCACAAGCAACGCGTCATCTAGGTACTGTTGAGGAGAGAGCGACATTCACACAGATGGACCGATGTCAAAAAAAAAACAAAACCAACCTTCACTTAACTTACAGGAGCAGACCACACTGCCTGGGATGATTTACTACTTTTATTATAACAATGACTTCTTTGGTACCTGCTTTTCCTTTTTATTACTTTGAGATGTTTCAGGCTTTTGTTTTTTTAGTTTCTCTTCAGGACAGGCTGCAGACGACTGTTCACATGCCTTTCTAACACCACTAGGATCAACAGGGAGAAGAAGAAGCCAGTAAAAGACTAAAACCTTATAAATCTAAGGACTGAACAGCATATCTAACCAATCAACTGGTTTCAACTTGTTGATTCTTTTTATACTCTTTTTATTAAGTTCTTGTTTTCCTTTAGTTGTAGTAACGTCAGTGAACGATCACAACCCTTGAAGCGCTTGCAGGAAAAGTGCATTTGCAACACGAAACAAGGAAAAAGTTCTTTTAAAAAAGATGTTTTCAATTCAAACACTTATGTTTAAAATGTGTTTGTTGTATGTTTTCAAGTGTATTACTACTATAGATGTGTTGTTTATACTAATGAAACTAGTTTGAACATCCTCAATTTGACTGTTGATGTATTTTATAACGTTAAATGTGCCACGTCTTTATTACAAACACAAAGCCCTGCATTACTCCCCAACTTTAATTAGTGGATTTTAAATCTATGATGTTGTCTTAAGGTGCTCTTTTACACTAACTACAGTTAAGGTGCATGTGTTGCAAATAACACCCGTTACCAAAGTGTTCTTCTGATGAATGTGTCTCAAATGAGGGAAAAATTGGTTCATTGGGTCTTTCTGAAAAAGTCAAAAGTTAACATAGCCAGAGATTATTTTTTTAATAACCAGAAATCTGCTCTATTACCCTCGAAAATCTGTTTTTGTTTGAGGCTTGTTAGACACATGAGTGGGGATCTGGTCAAATGATGTGCCATGATATACAAAAAGCTCTTTATATCGGTGTGTCTCAGTAAATTCGAAGATTATGTGAAAACTGATTTAGATTTGTTGCACGCAGCAGGACATTTTGAAGTGTTTATCCCTGTTAAATGTTATGATTGTGGAAACAGCTACTGGAAACTAAATATTCATTTTTTTTCTACGTGAATTTTGAATATTGTTTCAAGCCAATAAACAACTAAAACAGTAGAGTGGGCCATTTTGCATAAAGTAATAATGCTAGCCCATACTGATTTAAGAGTGTCCTCCAGCTCTCTTGCATTGTTGGCTTTTCACTTTATAAGCTGAAATACATCCATCTGAATGTGGACCAGCTGTTATTAACTCCAGCTGCTGTCAAAGTCTTATAAATTTCCCTCAAACTATTAAATAGACTTCGGTTTCAAGACTAAGTTTACCCCTGTTACTTGTCCTCTCATCCTTTTTATCCTACCCTATGTTTTCCTTCCACTCAACTTTCTATCGGTACGCTTACAAAAGGCACTCTCGGCTATTAGTCTTCTTTAACAGTGGTCTTTTGTGGATATTGCATAAACCACATTCACTTAACACCTCCACAATGAAACTAAACCGCTGTGAACCGTAATCATCAAAATGACAGGAACAAATACTTAACAGATGACTTAATTGTGTGTCATAAATCTAAATTAGTTTTACTTTTTGAAGTGAAGTATTGGCATAGATGAACATTTTTTCTCTGATATAATTCATTGAGATGCACCTGTAATAAAAAGAAAGATTAGATGTGTGATGCTGATCGTCTACAAACAGAAACAAAAACAGTTTCGTATTTGGATGTTTGCTGTCGAGATAGAAATTAGTTCATTGTATAATTTTAGGACTAAAGTCTTTGTAACAGTTTGAATCCTGCTCCAAAGGAGAAGCATTGTACACTCTTATAGTCTTTATGTCAACATTAAGAAACGAAATAAGAAGGCCAAAACATTTATCGCTTGGATTCAGCTGAAAAGAGCATCCACCTTTGGTAGAGAAATCTGGCTTTTTTATTTTTTTAGGAAGGGAAAGAAAGAAACGATGCCTGACTCTCTTCATGTTCTTAATCTTCAGCGTAGTCTCGCCTGTTTGACTGCAGGTGTTGTGGTCGCTTCAGATACATGTACTGATGTCTACTTATCACTGCTGGCTTTGCTCACCTGTGTTTGCAGCGAGTGGGTTTCTGCTTCTAGAAAAGAGGGAGGGGCTTAAACTTCTGTCTGAGCTAAATGTGAACTGGAAAGTTTAATGGAGGGAAAACCTCTCCGTTCCTATCGATACTGTGCACATACGCTATAACAGACATTCACACGCACGCTGACAGCCCACATTGCCTCTCTCCTATCAGAGTGCAGACAGTGTTGTACAAAGGTTGTGTCGTCTTTGCCTGCATGCTGCTCTTGTTTTTACTTTGTACATAGCTCTTAATTTATTCAACATAGTGTTTATATCAGTAATCTTTGCACACACACTGACAATGACAAATTAGTTTTGGTAGCCATTTGTGCTCCTGGACAAGCAGTATTTTTTAGGCGACGAGGAGCTTTTTGTTCACTGTTCACAGTCCTGGACACTTTTTATTTCTTTTTTCATCTCTTCCTGTGTAAAGCTTTTAAAACGTGTTTTTATAAAAATGAAGAACCGATGTTTTCTTGTATCTTGTTGGTGGCTTCTTTGAATTTCAAAGCCTCGTGTTTGGGAAGTGGTGGGGGGGGGGGCGCAGATTCCTGAGGCTGTTAAGCTGTTTGTACATACATAGAAGTGCATGAAAATAGTTGTGACATCTGTTATTGGTGACTGTCCTGCAGACAGAAACACTTTGACACATTTCACTTCAGTCCAGGAACAGACTGTGGTCCAAGAAGAAGAAGGAGACAGTAAACTGATCCCAGATCTCTGCCTGCCAGGAAATGTTTAGATGACCAGTGTCTGTTCATCTACGCTGAAAAACAGGGTTATTTTGTACAGTTGATGTTTGATGAGATGATGGTGAAAAACCCTGACATCCCATTTTTTTCTCTTGAGTTTCTGTTCTCTGCTTGCTAAAACCTTCACGGTGTAAAAGTGCTCAAATGTGTGCATTCCTCCCTCCTTATCTTGGTGTTGTTTGTAGCCTTTCTCTGAGCTATTTGAATGTGATCGTACCTGTAGTTCGGTAGGTGGATGTTCTGCTTTGAGAATATACTTTAGAAAAGTAAATAAACTGTGGCTAAATGTGATTTTTAAGAGAAATGAAAACGTCTCACGATCTGAACATTTCTCCTGAACTTGCTTTTCCAGAGTAGTTTGTACATGTTGAGTGTTTAACGATGTTCTATGATGGTTTTTTTTTTTTCTTTCATGGTATTTGTATTTCTGTATACACTTTGGTGATCCTGTCATATCTGGGTTTTATAAACCATGATTATTTTTAAAACTCACTCTGCCTCTTGACCCTTCTTTCACCTTCTATTTTCAGTGGGACCTTTTATCTAATTCAAAGGTTCTTATTGGGTTCTCAGTTTGTTGGTTTCCTTTTTACATGTGAGGCTTTTTCTGAGTTTATTTTTTTTTTTTTACCTATGAGTTGGTCGCTCTTAGTCCAATTCAAGGCTGATTCTTCATACTTCTCCTTAAACAGAATGTTAGCCAGGATTTACACATCTGTGATGCATTTCCTTCATTTCTTGTTGGCAGGTATTTTCAGTGCACCAACAGGATCAAGTTATGCATCCCTTTTAAGGTGTTTAGCAGAAAAAATACAAAACTCAAACCCTGGCACACTGTGCTTAAAGATTAAACCTTACTAGTTATACACTGATTATACACATATTAATTTTAATCATTAAGAAATACCCCACACAGCTACTACATGCAATTATTATTCACCCCTCACTGCAAAATAGAAGGACAACATGTACAAACAAGCAGCTGCTCGAAAAAAATAAAACAAAAATCAAACTTAACACATGATGCCATGTTCTACTGAATCTTTAATAGTAGTTTCCCTCCCTCAACACTCACTTTTCATGGACAAAGCTCTCCAGTTCATTTTTATTTTTTGCAGAGATTTGTGTGCAGCAAGATTTAAAAAAAAAAAAAAAAACTTTCAGCATTTTTTAAATGGATTTCCTCAGACTATTAAATCCATCTTTCCCTCCACAAACTACAGGTTTCCAGTACTGGAGGCAAAAGCAGCCCCAGAGTTTTAGATTCTGCCACTATGTGTCACTGAAGGTATCGTGATCTTTCCTGCTTTATTCTTAACATATTCCAAACATACAACCAATCTATTGGCATAAAACGTTCCCACTTAGCCTTTCAAGCAAGGTACTGCTTTCCTTTTGCTTTACGTGAACTTTTTTTTACTAATCAAATGGATTATTTAACATGAAGCAATGAAAAATTACTTTTAACAATTCAGGTTTTATCATGCATCTTATTGGCCAATGTTCAACCAACAAAGCCGTTAATTGGTTGAATCACTTGTTCCTAAGATCACCTCTGATTTACAATCTACCACGTGATGCGGTTCATTCAAGTGGTTTACATTTATATTGATGAATTCATTGTTTAATTTAGAGAAATGAAATCCTTGTAAGAAGAGTTTAATTAAACTATTTGAATGGATTAATCTCATTTTCTATGATGGGTTGAATAATTTTAGGGAAAAAAAAAATGCTCAAGATTTTAAAACGTTAAACATGCAGCCTGATCTTCCGCTCCACTTTCAATAGACAATGCTGTATCCATTGCTTTTGTCCCACTAATAGTTTCCACAGGACAACCTTTTTTTGCTGAGGACATTTCAGTCTTCAGTAACTTTACACTCTGAAAATTTGAGAATATGACAAAACTTTGATTGTTCTTTTTCATAAGATATAAACTTTTTTTAATCATAACACTTATTAAAATATACCAAGATGACAAACTAAGGGGATTTAAAGCTAAACTTGAAGCTCTTCTCCAGATAGGACTATCCCACCATAACAGACAGGCTATTGATATGCAGCCTTTTCCTTTTGTAACAACCTACTTGTCTGGCTTTTTTACTCTCAAGACACTTGGAAAAATAATGCAGAGCACGTCTACAATAAAATGGGTAGATTACTGTCAGACATACCCGGCACTCCCTTTACATTAGAGATTTAATTTTGCTATTAAATAAGAATGTAAGTGTTGATATAACACTAAAAAGGTGCAATAGCTATTGATAGAAATGTCTGAAGTTAATGGAGTTTCTAAGGGTCACAGCATGGAAAAGTTAAGTCTTATTAACCATTGTAGCTTACAGCTAATAACACTCGACATTTTGTTTCACAAACTGTGTATCATATTAATCAAATTTAGCAGGTAGAAATAGCAATAAATCAGATCCAAAAACATTTGACAAATTTTTTTACCCGAGTCAGAACAGATGTCAACTCAGAAGTTCACCAATAGTGGAAGAAAATGTTGTTCTAGCATTTTAACTTTTTCTTCCATTAGCTCATGACAAAAAAAACAAAAACTAATTTGTTCAAGTCCTTTAGCTTTGGCTGATTCTATGACGTTCATGCCACCTTACGCCAAGTAGGAATATATAAACAAAAGGCTGACAGTCGATCTCTAAGAAGGTCACAACTAGGTTGTTTATTATCTGATAACTGATACAAGATAAACATTTTACATTCTTTTTTTAACACTGATGATACTTTGCTTTTATTTTTAATGTCAGTATGCAAAAAGAAATGTTTTGTAAATTTCATAAATGGTACATAATCTGACCGTTTTAATAATATTAAACCAATTAAATTTAAGCACTCCTTGTTGCCCTGGTGATAACTTGTTTAGCTACAACACAAAAAAGAAAGAAAATACAAAAATCGAAGAAAAAAAAAAAAAAAGCACAAACATCAAGAGTTGGCTGACAAATACTTTAAGGAATCACATAATCATCTTATGTTTCGACCTGTGTAGATGCATATATAAAAATACAGGATCCCTGTATATATGCACATACAGTAATAATGTAGATACTATAGTTATAAAGCCTGTTCTGGACTCACAAACAAAATGTAGAGAGCAGGATACACATACAAACATTTACCATTATCTCTCCATATAAACACACATGAATCAACCAACAGGAAGAAGGCTCTCTGGCTTCAGAAGCTAAAAACTACACAACATTAAAAAAAAAGAAGAAGAAAAAAAAAAAAGACATTCACATTTCTGAAAAAATTCAATGATCTCTGAGCTGATCGGCCGTCTCCATAATTCCTATTAACTTTAGTGCCACCAGAAGACAGAACGATAGATCTGCTGCAGATGAACTGTTTGTGCAGTTGTGTCCGACTGATCCCATCAGTCAGAAACTGTTCGCTTTCCTTGATTACATGAGAGTCTGTTGGTCCTCTTCCTCGCTGTGCACGCTGTGCTCAGTCATCCATGAGTGACCATGTGGGTGGGGAGGTGGAGGTATGGGACTGTAGCTGGTTATGTCTGTTTAGTGTGCAGATGTCCTATAAGTCCATGCATTTTACCTATGAGTGTGTGTCCATCGACCTGCTGCTCCTTATGGAGAGGAGGGGGCTTTGCTACTGCTGTAATGAACCTGATATCTGTTAACAGTTTGTCCTTTCAACTCTGTGGACAGACAGGTGGTCTTGCAGGGTATGAAGTCCTCCTCCTCCTCCCCCATTAGCCAGTTCTGCACTGAGCGTTCAGCTGAGGCTGGGACATGATTGGCCAGCCAGCCTTGGTGCCACTTGTCAAAGCGTTCATGTTGGCAGGCTGCAACTCTGTGCTGCGACTGTGGGGAGTGGAAGGAGAGAGATGGTCAGATTTTTTTGGTGTCAAAATCTTACAGTTTGTAATTTCTTAGGTATAAATAAAAAATAAAAAAAAACACTATAGTTTTATGCCACATGAACCTGATGGGAAGCCTACCTTCCGGGCCTTCACCAGCGCACCTCTGCGGTACATGTAATCCTCAGAGTTCATAACAAACACCATTTTGTGAGTGTTGAGTTTAAACCGACACTCCAGACTGCCTGCGTTCTCCACAGCCAGCTGCCGTTGCCACTCTCTCCTGCAGCGCATCGCCTCAACCTGCCGCACCTGCCAGCGCCGGAAACGCCGCAGGTTCCTTTCCAACAAAAGAATATTATGAAGACTTTATTAAAAAGGTTTTTTAGATCAGTGTTTTTCAACCCTGGTCCTTAAGGCACGTTGTCCTGCATGTTTTAGATGTTTATCTGCTTCAGCACACCTGATACAGATGATTGCAGGTCAGCAAAACCTGTTATGTTATCAACTGATACCAGCTGTGTGAAAACTGGGAAACATCCAAGACATGCAGGACAGTTTGCCTGGAGGACCAGGGTTGGTTTAGAGACTGCAGACTGTTCACCATGTGCAGAACACAGCAGTGTGGTAACTTTCAGTTAAAGTTCACAATGTTAACTTGGGTTGAATGTTCCCCTTTTAAGGTTCTGAATCCAAATCAAACTCTGTAAAGAAAAAAAAGATTCAGCTTAAAAGCAAAATTATATCACAGATAAACTGACTAAACTTTAAGGTAAAACAAATTGATGTGTTGGTTGTTTTACTCTTCCTTGTTTTAAGACGTTCTACAGAAGAGTTCCTGGCTTCTGGTCCTGAAGATCCATGTGTTCTGCACCTTTACAATGTCTCTGCTTCAACACATCCAAGCCATTTAATCAGATCATAGAAGGATTTTGGAGAACCTGACTGGCATCAAGAGGTAATTCATTGACCTGATTTGACTTTTCTAGTGGTGGTCCCTCTGTTGGGTCTTTTGAAAATAGCACTATTATGAATACTGACAGGCCTCCATGTTCCCCCACAAACAGCAACCTAGCTAATTGTTATTTTTATTCCAGCCAATGAAGTCTAAACCTGCACCTTGTTTAATCAGTTCCAAGCCAAATAATAATAGGTCTAATGTCTACATCAGTTTTGCATCCAGCCCTTTCTTGGTCTGATTCCTATTTTCTCTGCAGACTGAGGTGTCTTTGCTGGGTCCACCTTGTCATAAATCTCTACAGTGCTCTACCTGTGAGTAGCACAGCCACGGGTGTGAGACCAGTGCTGGCTGTACACCAGGCTGCCATAAAGCTGCTCGTCTTACCATGAGACCAGAACACAACTGCCACCGAGTCAGTGGCAGAGTTGCAAGTGAGCTTTTCCAGCCAGAGACAATAGAGGAGATGGTAGACTCCTCAATTATCATCACAGTGAAGATGATTAATTAAGGTAAACATGTTACTTGGTGCTGCTTTAATTACATGGATGCATACTTGACCAAGGACTCTAGAATATAATCTTTCTACTTTTAGATTAATCAGAAACTTTTTTTAAACACTGGAAGCATCAAAAACTTTTTTTTAAAAATCATGTCATATTTTTCTTACCCATGGTTGTTTTGTTGTCTGCTGCTGGTCGCACAAAAATGAAAACCTTAAAACCTCGTAAATCTTTGTAAAATAAAACCCTTAAATCATGGACTAAAGGACGAGATGTTATCACTAATGCTCATAAACGACATTTAGTAAAAAAAAAAAAAAAAGAAAAACATTTCTGTTTGTTAATTTGCATTTAGTTTTTAATATCCATGATTTGTGAATCAGCCATGATTTGAGCAGCGGATTAACACTATTGACCAGCAGATGAGAATATGGCGTCCCTAAACATTAAAGTGTCCTTAGAAAATGTGCTTCATGTTACAAGTCTTTAAAAGAATGAAACAATCCCTGATCCTCTTAAAGATGACAGAGGACTATACAACCAGCCTCTCCAAAAATGTTAAAGACCCATAAAGTAATTGTTCTTGTCCTTATTGCCACAGGGACTGCAGATGGAAATTAACTGGGAAGAATGAAAGAAAGGATTTAATTTTCAAACAGCCTACCTGGGCAGAAAAACGGGTTTGAAGAAGTAGCCTTCTGCCTGAGAGCACAAACTAGATTCTGTTCCAACAAACTGCTCCATGTAGCTCGACAGGCACTGATTGAAACAGTAGAAAAGTTTTATCATTAATTTAACTAATTAACAAATGATATATTTGTTTGCATGTAAGTTAGCAGGTTTATACAATAACATATGTACCTGAACATCTAATGGATCATCAGCCTGAGCCTCCTCGGTGTCCAGCAGCTCGAGGGTCATTGTCACATGACCTTTGTTTTGGATAAACATTACCTGAAGAAAAATAAGTATAAATCCGAGTTAGAACGTGTTTATTTTCTGAAAACTGGTTAAAAACAACAAAGACAACTTAAAAAAGACAAACAAACAAAACAAGCAAACAACATTTCAATGATCCCACTGTGCATCACCTGCAGGGTAAACAGCAGATTATACATGGAAAGGGAAACCAAATAAGTCACGTTTCCTCAGCTGGTCATGGCTGAGCAGTGATGCAGGCGTTGGACAAGGTGTGTTTTTATCTGTGCGGCACAGCATTACTGCTGCTTTTGTGCTGGACCACTGAACAGTCTCTGTGTGTGTGTGTGGTCATGCATTTTTAACTTGTGGGGACAGTGCAAGGCCAATTTCCCATGAAACAAACAACTGATGGAGGAAACCACTTGAGGAAGACGGTCAGAAACATCTTATTTGGAATTAACCAGAATCCAAGTTGAAGCAACAAACTGCACATGGAGGAAATGGCTTTACTAAGACCAAGATTGCTTTTTAGACCCAAATGCAAGCCAAACACTGAATAGAGTGTCTTCAGAGTTAAACAAGGTGGTGGCAGTATCATACTGAGAGGATGCTTTTCTTCAGCAAAGACAGGGAAGCTGGTGGAGGTTGATGGACTTAAACAGCAACATAAAACAGTAAGGTTCCAGACCGGGAGAAAACATCTGGTCTAAATAGCCAACACGCTAGCTGTTATTATAGGCCGACACACCGTACGTCTACCACGCTCCCGTCCTAATTGGCATGATTTGGTGCTCTCCCCTGCCAATCATAAAAAAGCTGTAGGCATCTACATTTCTAAAAGCCTACAGCGCTTTTCCTGAAAAGTAAGATAGGAGATTCAGCAAATAACTTGACAAGTCGTGGCAGGTGAAGTGGGGGATGTGTGACGGATGATAGTAGTAAAAACAAGCTAGCAGGGAACTTAAAGGGATCCTGCACGCCAACAAGAGATCGTTGTGCTATGTAGCGCTGTTTTACCCCCCCACATCTAAATATTAAACATATTTAGACAATGTAAGTTCAGCAGATCCTGCACTCATTTTGTATTATATGTTTATAGTAAACGTCTTGCTGTATTATCGTAGCATGACTGCACATCCTCTATAGCAGCGCTGCTCTCACCTTGAAGCAGTTCTCTTCAGCCATGATTCTTTCAGCCTTCCACTGGTAGCTCGTCTCCCACGCTGCTCGGACACACTGGGAGGACAAGTTCCCACCTGCTGCCCCCCTCTTCCTCTCAGCCAGGTAAAGATCAACCACCTGCAGACACACTTCGTCGCTCACCAAGTGCTGCAGCTGAGGGCAGAGGAAAATGGATTACAGTTTGACATTCTAAAAGCTGAACGAGCTAAAAAAAAGCTAAAACCTGAAAGTAAACTAGAAGTACCTGCCGGATGATGTTGTGGATGACCTTGTCGATGGTAAAGCCGATGTAAGCGTGGATGGTGAACATCTCCCTCAGCGTGTCCTCGTATTGGGTGGAGTCTAAGTTGCCATCCAGGAGGCTGCGCACCATGTCCAGAAAGGCTGGATAGTACTCCTCTAACTCCACCTCGCCTGCGGATGGTACAAGGGGTGTTTATTTATCTTTTATTTTTTTCCCTTCGGTGCAGCCTAGTCATCACTCTCGTTATAAAAGTCATTGTGAATCTGAAAACCTACAAGTGTTCTTGTCTTTGCTTTATAAAGCAAAAGGTAAATTATTTAACGGTAAGATTACTTTGTACCGACTTGATTGCCAGTTGTTTGGAAACTAGAAAATACCACAAAATACCTTATTTTTTTCAGACAGAGTAGGACACCAGACCTATTAGATGCTCAAACTTGAAGGCAGCAGGAAGCTAAGTAAGTTTTTTTACATCCAACAGGAAAGATTATTGGCTGGCAAAAGCCTAATTTTAGCAGGTCATTTAGATGTCAGCCACAAAATACTCTGATGAGAGTTATGAGAGAGAAGATGAGGTTATGTGTTTGATATAACCAGAGACATATACTGCTCCAGTTTTACTGCACATATCATAAATAATAAACCACAGCTTCATTTTTTTCTTATTCACTTAATTATATGTCAGTCATGAGATGCTATAACTGACTGGGTTGGTGAAATCCATTTAATGGTTTTAGTCTTATATGATTAAATTTCACCAAAAATCCAGAGAGGATCATAGTTCTTGCTGTGTATTTTAACAACACTTTCTAAATGTTTATATTGTAAAGATTTATATCTGCTGACACAGCTCAACTAATTCTGAAATATTGAGCAATTTGGAAGCGTGTATTATAGCAGACCATTGTTAACTGGCTCCAATCTAACTTTTAGCTCCTGAAAAAACACAGTATGTCAAGGAAAAGAAGTTGGGAAAACTTTCGCTAATCATCTTCTCCATATATTTTTCAGTCCAACCACCATACTTGAGCTACAAACTTTTTTAGACTGAGCTCCATTTTTTAGCAAATCTTTAAAGAATAAAATAAAAGCTTTACAATAAATGCTAATCTAAAAGCAGAAGCAAAACGTACTAATTCCCTGGGTTTTAAACTTTGTTTTTCAGAATAAGATACAATAATGATGGAAGTAAATGTCTTCCCAGTCTCAATTCTCATTTTCAGTAGATTATTGCTGTTCAGATAAAGACTTTTATAAAATACATTGAATTAACTTTTAGTCATGCATAATGACTGAGGATTCCTGATCTTCCATCATAAAGCTTTACTTTTTTTCTAAGGATTCATTTTCTAAATCTAATCATGATGTGATTCACATTAATACAGACAGCAGTTTAACTTACTGGGCTGTTTGAGGCGGAGCTCCATGGCCAGGTCACATGCCTTTTCTCTCCTCCCCTCCGCCATCAGCAGCCTCTCTCGGCTCTGCTCTGCTCGGTGCTCCAGCAGCTGCCGCTCAGCTTGTCTGTAAACCCGCAGCAGCCGTGAACACAGTGTCTGGTGCAGCCGCAGAAAGAAATACCAGTTGTTGTTCACAAAGAAAAGGTTGTAGACGCCATCCAGCTCCTTTTGGTGTTCTGCTTCAGGGTCACGGAGGTCCACCTTTTCTCCAACAGCACCAGAGCTCGTCTCCATAGGAGTCGAGCTGGAGGTGGATGAAGCCGTTGCTGCCGGTTGGCTCATGCTACTGGATGTGGTTGAGGGCTCTGTGTCCGTAGGCTGAGGCGGGCTGCAGCGCCTCCTCCTGGACTCACCGTTGAGCTGCTGCTGCAGTTGGGACTGGTTCTGGACCAGCTGAGTTGAAGGTTGACTCCCTGCTGCTACTACACCAGATGCATTGTTTGAATGTCCTCCTCCTCCTCCTCCTCCCCTGGCAGCTGCTGTAGGTCCAGAGGCCCCACCACCTCTTTCTCCACCTTCCTCAGGCTCCGCCTCCTCATCAGTCCATTCTTCTGTATCACTGAGCTCACCACGGCGGGAGAAGAAAAGATCAGGAACAAAGTGCTGGATGATGCGCTTGATGTGGTCCTTGTCATCCTTGTGGATGGTGGGCTGACGTTTCACGTGGTAGATGATAAGAGAGGCGGCGTCCTCCAGTATCTGCTTGTCTTCATATGTGAACATCATGTGAGGCTCGCTGGACGACGCGGAGCCCAAACCGTTACGGCTCTGATGGCCAACTCCTCCTTCTTCTGTGCTCTGTTCCTGACGCTGAAACCAAAGAGAAATGTTTCAATAAAGACATGTTGAGGAAAATAAAAAGTGTTCGGCTGCAATGACAACAACAATAAAAGATTTGTGCTGTGTGTCATTTGCTTATAGATAGATGAATTCTGATCATCTTGATATGAAACACAAATGAAAAGTAAAATCTTTACTTTTACAATAACAGCAATGAGAATTGAAACTTCCTCAAAATTATAAAAACGGAACAACTCTTAATGTCTGGCTTCTAGTTCGGTTGGAGGTTTTTTAAGACCTAAAGGTTTCACCTCATCATAGATGCTTTCAATTTCATTGAGGAGACTTTTTGACCGCAGCGCCTTCATGTCATTCTGTTTAAAGTTGACTCCTTGATGGTCCAGGGACTTTAGATAGGCTTTCTCATATTGCTCTCTCCAGATCTTGTTAAACCCCTGCTGGGCCTCTCTCCACTCCTCCTCCTTTGCTTTCAACCTGAATCATTAAAAAATAAAACATAATGGAAATATAGTTGAAACAGTTTAGACATTTAGTGTCCTATAATAATGTATAGTGGGAGGTTTTAGTAATGGGCCTTGCAGTTTAGCCTGCAAGTGTACAGAACACATGCATCGTTGGAAACATGGCAGAATGTTTGCACATCTTGATTCCTCCAAACTTTGGAAAATATTAGTTAAAAACTTTGCCGTTAAAAGAAATTCCATACCTCTTTAACACCACAGGCACAGCCGTGGCGGGACTCTTCTTCAGTCCCTCAATGATCTCAGGGGCCTTGTCACCGTAAATACGATAAACAGCTCGGCGCTGAATGACCTCAGAGGTACCACCCAGACAGTCGTCTAATCTGAATCTTTCCTGGTCTTCTGGCGACAGGCGAGAGAGCTTCTTCTGGACGCTCTCCAACACCCGGATGGTGGCTAAATTGGTCTCCAGCACAACATCCAACTAAAATGACAGACAGCAGTCACTCGCATATTTAGCAACCATGTGGGTTTAACAAGATGTGATTGTTGACAGAGACTTAAATCAGACTCGTGTTCAAATATCAGAAAACCAGCAGAAGCCAAAATAATATTACTATTACCTCAAATCTTTCATCCTCACAACGATGCAGTTGTTCTTCATACGGAGTCTTCTTAGAGCTAACAAAGGTGGAGTCCTCTGACCAGGAAGGGAATGAGACCCACGTGTCATTTAGGACCTGAGTGAAAACATTATTAATTGAGAAAGAAAAGGGTTACTGATGCTTTACAGCTATTTATTGAGCTAGAGGTGGAGATACAGCTTGAAGTTGTTAGCCATGTGAAAAAAACTACAACACAAAAAAAGAAAGTGGAGAGGGAGTTTTCAAAATAAAACAATGCTTAAGAGGTATAATCATTGCACACAAACCTCTTTGCAAAGGGCAGTGCGCCCACTGCATTTTGGCTGTTGATAGGTCTTAGGCAGTGCTCTGTAGCTTGACCCCAGGCGTTTGCAAGAGGCATAATCCACCTCTCTGCCCCCTCCTCCTTCCATGTAACGATCCGAGATCCCCGACACGGCATGAGAGAGCTCTTTGTCCCCCAGAAATGACTTGAACTGAGTGTACAGCTCAGGAAATTTCCTGTGAGGACATGCAGGATGTCATGTATGAGAGTTAAGTTTAGGTGAAGGAATGAAAACCATTCTGGAGATAATAGGATTTGAAATATGCAAAGATATTAGTACATCCCTTATTTTTTGTACACCATATCTTGTTACATTTTCATACAAAGTATGGTTGGTTTACAGTTTGTATAATATTTTGGATATCTCCGCCCTTAAATAACTCCGCAGGCCATTAATGTCTAAACCACTGGTAGCAGAACCAAGAACACCCCTCAGTGGAAATGTCCAAACTGCAACTAATTAGCCACTTTCCCTCCCTGGTGTCATTTGACTCGTTAGTGTTGCAAGGTCTCAGGTGTGAATAGGAAGCCATGAAGCGTATATTTGGTCCCATCACTAATATTCTCTCATACTGGTCAGTGGATGTTCAACATGGCACCTAATAAAGAACTAAAAACAATTCTTTACATAAAGATGAACTAGGCTTTAAGAAGAGTTCCAACTGAGTGGCAGCACAGCGGCCCCAACCATGCAGTGGTTAAACAAACTAGTCCATGTAGAGCAGGCCTGACTAAGGAGTCACAAAATGTTTCATATCCATGTGAAAATAAATGTATAGGTGCTGGTAACAGTAGTTTTTCGCTGCATCAAACTCATGAAAAGGAAGCAGCTTCTATAGATGATGTATAAAGAAAGCCTGTTAACAGTTTGATGGAGACAATCAGAAGGAGGAAATCGATTACTGGAACCCTGTTCTGTGGTCTGATGAAACAAAGATAAAATCAATTTAGTTTGTGTGATGGCGAGAAGTAAAAAGACTACATGTCTTGCCTATTGTAAAGCAGGAAGTTGGGAGTGTCATGGTTTGGGGCTGCATGAATGCCGCTTACTTAGAGGAACAATGAATGCCACTATGTTGGGTGAAATACAGAGGCAGAACATGACAAACACACTAAGCACACCGTTAACTTGCACAGTAACTTATGGTCAAAGTACTTGACGAGAAGTTGGAAGAGGGCAGGCTTTCCAACATCCACCAGCTTAGTGGTGTCAATAGGAATAGAAGAAGACTCCAGTGGTGACCTGTGGAGCTTTAGTGGACTCTCGAACCAAGAGAGTGAAAGAAAAGCTGGAAAATCATGACAAAATTTGAGCTGTACTCAATTTTGTTGCTATGATTTGGACATTAAGGGTTCGGTGTAAATTTAAACACATACAAGCTGTACATCAACTTCATTTTCTGGTCTCAAAGTGTCATATCTTTAGTGTTTTTCTAAGAAGGCATATTTGTAAAATACCATAAGGTTTAGTTCCATATTGCACCAGTAACATGTTTTGTTTTTTTAATACATCAGCATTTGACTTATGAGCAATACTATTTTACCTATTTTACATATGAATCTTTTTACTCACTCACCCTAGGAATGGAGTAACTAGTTGTAGAAGCTCTGCTCCAGAAACCACCTCCTGGTTAAACAAGGCAATGCAACGCAAGAAATTCTCATACACTTCCTGGCTTTTAAACAGCCGACGAACCTAAACAAAAAGGGGGGGGGGTT
Source organism: Jordanella pulchra (assembly GCA_034780135.1). Lineage (NCBI taxonomy): Eukaryota > Metazoa > Chordata > Actinopteri > Cyprinodontiformes > Cyprinodontidae > Jordanella > Jordanella pulchra. The sequence goes on along the minus strand of JAUZNJ010118965.1, from coordinate 319 downwards.
GTTATAAGGTTAAACAGTGGAACATTAAACCCCAGTAAGCCAATGTAAACAAAATAATGATCACATAAATTCATAAATCGGATACCTTACCTTATCAAAAAAGGAGAATTCTCTTAAGACACCATGTTTCCCAACGGAGGCAAAGGACTGATCTTTGGTGCAGGGATACTTCATCTTTTTCTAATAGGAAAAAAATGAATTAATAAAAAAATTTAAGCCCATCTACTTCTTGTCAATTTCTCATACAGTGGGGAGAACAAGTATTTGATACACTGTTGATTTTTCAGGTTTTCCTGCTTGCAAAGCATGTAGAAGACTG
>JAUZNJ010118943.1:0-19311 GCA_034780135.1 Jordanella pulchra | reverse complement strand
CCTGCGCCGTCCCCTGCACTTGTCACTTCCTCCTCCTCATGTACAATGCTATTGTTTTAAAGATTACTAATAAAGTTAAAAAAAAAACAAAAAAACAAACAAACAAAAAAAATAAAAAAAAACTTCCTCCTCATTAAAATGCGGTTAAAATTCGACATTTTTTTTCCAATATAAGACATGCCCTGAAAGTAAGACATAGTGGGGCTTTTGCGGATAAAAAGAAAGTAAGACACTGTCTTACTTTCGGGGAAACACGGTAGGTACCCCCCACATTGTTTCAAGCAAAGTTTCTAAAAACCCAGAACCAGACAAAATCAGACTGTAACAGGTGGAGGATAAGAAATTCTTGATGTGTGATTTACGTCTCTGGCAGTCATATTTACGGTCAACTTGAATTACACAACATTGAAACCAAGCCTCCAATACTGAATATTGGTGCTTTACAGTGTTTAATCTAATGTTACAACCTAAAGGGAAGTTTTTATTCCAAGGAAGCATACAGTCGCAATACAGCCTCTCAAATATGGAGACACAAAACCCAACAATGCCACAATTCTTTAAGAGACTAAAATCTCTCAAGTTATGAGATGCAGCTCATGTTGACAGCTGTTCAGGATTGTTAATGATTCACTAATTTCAGGTAGGAATGGGCTAAAATGCTGCAGGGTACTATTAAAAGAAAGTTTACAGCATTAGCAAAAAGAGGAAGAGAAATATGCAGCTGACGGGCCAGCCTTATAAAGTTAAAATCTCAGTTGGCTTATCTTTCCTGATCAAATGCATCATCCAGCCTTACAGCACATGGATGCATATCAAGTTAACACTCTCATTTGAGAATTAAGTAAAAAACTGATCATGTATTGAATACTTAAATGTCTTATTTGCTAATACCTGTATTAAATGGTAATAAATAAGTGAAGGAGTAGAGGTATGGGTTGCGTATGGAGGCAAGATGAAGTAAATGATTGAATTTTATTTGTCAGTTTAAGGCTAAATCCCTTTTCCAAGAAATATTGCAAACCTCTAGCTCTTCTTTTCTCCCTTTGTTCAGCAAGTGGTTAAAAAAATTCTAGAGAAATGGTCTAACCCTTCAGGAACCACGATCAAAGTGCAAAGAGATGTACCTTCATTTCAACAAAGGTGTCATGTTAACGTTTATGCATTTTATACTTAAAGGTGAACACAAATGTAATACAAAATGCACTTATTTACTCTTAAATACATCTTATCTATGCAATTAATTGCCCAGCCCTTGGAGGGTTTTGGTGACAGTTGACAGGAAAATATGAATTGATCCAAACCCCAAATCTTTGAGCTTAACAACTGAAAAAAATGATTTTTATGATCATAGTACTTACTCCTCATATTTACTGGAAAGAAGGAGTTTGACTTCAGGCATGAGGTCAACACAGCAACCAGGTGACAAACATGGTGCTTCAGTTTGAAGGCTGATAAAACCAAAGAAAAAAAAGAAACAATTACAGATAATTCAAAACTGATAGAGCTAATGATCATACAAATAAAAGTCTGTGTGGACAGGTAGAGAAATACAAGAATAAATCTAGTGATTTCATATAAGCAATAGTCTTTCATATTTACCATTAATTTCAGCCATTCAAAACATCAGATAAATTTCTATGATTTGAGGCAAAAGACGTTTAGTCAGAGTATAGATAAACATGTTAATTTGATTTTTTTTATAACTACATTTATTGACATTTAATAACTTTCCCTATTCTTAATATTTCGATACTACTAGACTAGATAGTCTGATTACTTACATGATCTATTAAATCAAGGATGTAAAGAGCTAATGTATTCAGAAGGAAAGCTGAATACAACTTACCTGTTTGTTAAGACAGGTAAGCAGTCAAGCAGCACCCCTGTGTCTTGTATTCTACAGCACAAACACAATCAAAGATGAGTTTTACGTGACAAAACCCAATGCACCAAATAATGCCATCTAATTTTACCTTATTAGGTAGGACACCAACTCGCTGGCATTTCGTCGCCATAGTGTCAGGGCTACCTTAAGTCGGAGATCTCTTCCAAAGAGAATGTGAGACATAGCTTCGTGGTCTTTTGATAGCTTGTGAAGAAAAACAACAGAAGAAGAAAACTTGTGTATTTTTGCAAAAGAACACCAAGATAAAACAAGGAGATAAAGGTTCTTACTGCAGCTTCTGTTTCTCACCTCGGTAAAGTCAGCGTACTTGGAGCTGGCCCCTGCCATCTTAGAGGCCTCAGCAGAGTTCATCGGCAGCCCGGAGTGAATGCCCCGCACGTCATCGGAGCATGTCACCTCATTCTCTTTGTTGGCCATGCCGGGGCCGCGAAGACGGCCTACATTTGATGACCTTCGGTGCAGCTTTGCACCTACCTGGACCGATGGACAGCTCCTCCTCCTGCAAGGCGACGGCCGCTTTATTTTGCCCGGATTCTGCACTTTGTGATGCACCTGGAATCTGAGGCAGAGCTGTGATCGCTCAGGTTCCAAAGGAAACTCAAAGCCACAAATAAAGTGTGCTGATGGTCATGAAAAAAAAAATGACTTACAGGCGCATCTCAATTAACTAAAACATCATTGAAAACTTCATTAAAGTGATCTATTCCAAATTAGTTACATGCAAAATGATGTTTCTTTCTTCCTTTCTTTTTTTTTTACAATTTTGATTAAAAGATAATTTAACGATTAAATTCACACGCAAAACCATAATAATACGAATATCACCCAAAACCAAGAGTCTGCCACATTGGACTTCTTGTGCCCAATACAGTATTTTTATACAGAAATGGTGCTGAAACTTTTCCCTTTGTGAGTAGAGCTCCAACTGTTAACTGTATTGTTAAGGTAACAACCAGTATCTTATGACCTTGCACAGTCTGCACATTGAACACTACCTTTTGCAAAAAAAAATAGATAAACATGCACAAGATCTGCCAGGCGTATAGCCCAAGTCCTTCATAGACTGGGAAAAGCCAAACAATACACTGTACTGAATTATTAATACTGCCAATAAGGAATACGACAGAAATTTAAAATAGGTAAAGTTAGTTAAATACTATGTATAATCATTTTTTGTTAATTATTGTTACAGAAAATGTTACAGGGTTGTTTTATCGATATTCCTGTAAAACCATTAATAGAAGAAAATGGATGTTTCTTAATCAAAAAGTATGTTCCAGTATCGGCTTTGTCAATCATTTTCCAGTAACTGAATTTACTACTAGGGTCACCATCTAGCCAAGGGGTCTATAACCTGAGGCTCTTTGGACCCTCTTCAATGGCTCCTAATAGTGGCTAAAGATGATACAAAGAACGAACTAATAAGAATTTTAGTGTTTCTAAAAAGAATATATGAATTGAATTTTCACAACAGAATAACATAAAAAGAACCAGAAATACTGTTTTAATTAGCTTGAAAATTGTGCTTTATTATTATCATTATCTATTTACATCAAATAATATCCTAAAAAGAAACTCAAAGGTTCATCTTTATGAATTGTTTTTCCTTATTCTAAGATGGCAACAGATTTCCTATAGCAGACATTTAATGATACTAATGGGTTATGTTTTATTAAAAAATCATTATATTTTGAAGCTCTGGATGACTTTTACTTAGCTGGACTCGGGGCAACATGGATATGAAAAGTTGCAGAACCCTGATCGAGCCCAAGCTCTGTAAAAATGGCTACCAAAGCACTGTCAGCTGCAATCCATGTTTTGTAAATCTCCCCCATCTAATAGGCTTTGTTCCACAAATCTTCTCAATTCTAGAATTATCCCTGTCCCCCCCCTCCCATCAAATGTAGGCCATTTCTGTATAACAATTTCAATAAAACATTTATTTGCATTGATGCAACATTATTTAAATGAACAGAATTATCATTGAACTATCTGAAGAGATTATGCAGCATTTGAATGTAATTTTTGGAATTCTGTTACATAAAAAGTTTCCAATGATATTCTCATTTATTGAGGTCTACCTGTAATACTCCAGTGTCTGTGGGACAGTGAGCAAATGGTTGTATTTGAATTAACCCCACAGATGTAAAATTAGACACTCACCTGCCCTCATTTAATTCTTCCTTATTAATAAAATCCACCTAAAACAAAAGCATAGGCGATGAGGGCACTACCACTACTATATACCACTGAACTATATTTCACTGTCACCAGGATTAAAACACACAAATTTACTATATGACATAAAATAGAGTTCTCTTTGTATTCATACCTGCTTCATGTTCTTTTCAGTAGAAACATGCAGGCAGGATCGCAGAAAGCCATTGGGTTTATTGCAGCTGACTTTAAAGACTTCCCGTTGCTTACAAAGCTTGCCTGCTGCCATAATAAGTGACACTGTTGAACAAACATTACAACAATCATTGATGGTATAACTCAAATATGCCTGTCTGGCAGCTAAAATTAAGGATATCATTAACAAACATCTCAACCACTATACAGCAGACTGCTTCAAAGAGTATATATAAACAGAATACGTGTTTGTAAACAATAATAAAATAGACAGTGCCCGATTTAAAATCGTAAATATACAATGAAAGTCAAAACAAAAGAAAAACTTATGGACTTCTTGCCTTGCTAAGCATGAAAAAAATGAACTACGTTCTTCTGCCTGAAAGCTAACGAGTGTTGGTGCTCTAACGTGACATTTAACTTTAAGCAACTAGCCTAACTACGAGGAAAACAATGAGACGTTAAAAGTAAAAAAGCTGGGCCGCAGTAACGAGCTAGCTAGCTAGCTAACAAGTTAGCCTTAGCACCTTGGGGAACATATGGCTTCACAGAATAAAAAGAAGGTAACTCTGACAAGCTAATATTTTACGCATTTACACCGTGTGTAAAAAATACCAACCGATTCATTTTGTGGAGTCTTGTAAGGGCCCGTCAGATGTGCAAGTCCCAAACACGAAAAACTGGTCAAACTCAAAGCACTCACTCCACCTCGCTGTTAACGCCTCACTCAGTTCTAGCATTCAAATGAATACACTACCGGAGTGTGTGAGGATTGTGGGATTGATGTTGGGCAAAGAAAGGATGAAGTTTCTGTAGTTTTAGCGACGACTGCTGGACGTTACCAAAACAAACATTTGTAGCTTTGCGCTCTGGCGCCATCGTGTGTCAAGTAGTCTGCAATGCACTTTCTGGAAGGCTTCGGGTTTTCTATCGCTGGAGAAAAAAATAGAACCAAAAATAGAACCAAATAGAAAAAAATAATTTATTTATTTATTTTTAAATGACACAAAAAGAAAGCACAACAGTTTGTAACAGTTTACTTAAAGTCAGAAAGGTAACTCTTCAATCTATTATTATTTATCTATGCACTCATTGTTGCCACAGTGCAGTACAGACTATCCAGACAGATACAGTAGCCGAACCGGTGAGCGCTAACACACTAATGCACTGTTGAAAGAATGAAGATGTTTTTTTAATGCAGAGAGAAGTTGGAGTACCCAGAGAGAACCCACACATGCACTAAGAGAAAACATAAAGTCTATGCAGAAAGACCCGATGCTGGGACTTGAACCCAAGACCTTTAATATAATTCAGTTTGTTTCTAAAGAAACAAAAATTAAGCAAGCATTGGAATTACTAAATTCTACTTGTGCACTAAGGGTAAGAATCTAACAGGATCTCTCTTTCTATAAGAAAAGAGTTCATAAAAACCCACATTCTACATGCTGAATATCTCAGTATAATACTCAGGGAATAAGATGAAGTTTATTGCCAGTGGTGTAACCCGAAGGCTTATGACTTCACAGAAATTTTAAACAAGGTTTGGGAGCTGATAATTTTACAGACATCTGCATTTACCTAATTTTCTACTCAGGACAGCTGGGTGTAGCTTATTGGGTTGTTTTTGATTAAAAAAACTAAAGCCATAGCTTCACAGATTAATCCATTTTTCTCAACTCTCCATTTGGCTTACAGTAACATCTGGACAACAATGCTCTGGTGGCCCACACAGGTCCCTCTATGACAGGTCAGGGGAAAGGTTTAGATCTCCTTTGTGCTGGGTTTGAATGTCTAGAGTTCTTTTGATGTAGATTTAGTTATTTATAGAACGCATATCCTGTTTTCCAAGCTTAAACATATATTGGAAATGCCTGACAATTGGTTAAAAACTTTGAAATCCTCAGACTTTGATCCAGTACTGCTCAACCAATCAAAAGTAGCTTTAGTAATAATAAAAGTTGTCTGTGAAGTTAAGAAGGTTTTCCTTGGTGATTTCCCCACTCACAGGTGGTAAACAGTGACAATATTTTTTATTGTATGCTGAGAGTTGTTCATACAAAGGGTTGTTATAAATACAGTTGTGCTTGAAAGTTTGCATAACCTTCCATTAAAGGCAGAAAAAAATCAGCTGCTAGCTACCAACATGATCTTTAACATCTATTATGCACGAGGTGCGCTTTTTTTATGGCACAATGCCATCAGTCCAGCAGTTTCTGCTGCCAGCTGATCTTGTAATTCTATCCAGTTCTTAAATGCCAAATGTGGCGATGGCAAAAAGGGGGAAATAAAATGAAACATTTAATGTCTGCTTCGGTTCTCAAAAGCTCCACAGGGGCTGATTGTAAATTAATTGAAAATTGTAAATTAATTAAAAGCAATACAAGGTATATGTTGCCCTCATTGCTTATGAAAAATGATTGTGAATCAGAGATGTGCATGTCCAGCACTGGCCCCTCCATTTAGGAGCAAATCTGCTTCACTGTTGATGAACTATTTTAGGACTGTTGCAGTAACATATTTACATTTCCTCCTTACGATATGTGCACAATTAGAGTTGAAAGACAATATCTTTGAAAAATAGTACCTTACTGAGAGAGGCTTTGGCCCCATCCTGATTTCAGTTGGTGGGACTAAAGTTATATCACCAAAGGAAAATGCAAGCTTGCTATCAGCAGTCAATTTGGAGCAAATATGATGATATTTAGGCCAAAGTCAAACATATTCATATGGTGACAGAATTTGTGGTTTCAATTCACAGCCACAGGAGTTCCAACTCACCACTTTACCATCGAGTTATCATTTTAAAGACCCAGGTGTCACCCCAGATTATCAAAGATACACTGTATCCACTGTCTTTAAAATCTGATAGATAATAGGAGAAATTATCATATTATAATGGTTTGCAATTGTCCAAACATTTCCATATGACAAAAAAAAGATTATTTTCAACCTGCTATACAAATGAATTCCTAAAAAAAAGCTTACGGTTTGAGTGACTCAGGTTATCCGGAGCTACTTCTATAGTTGTGCTGCTATAAACTTAGGATGCTGAAAACAGAGGGACCACATTTCCTCACTGTGCTACATCTTACCTCTATTCTCCAACTCTGTATTATTTGTTAGTTCAACCACTACTATTATTTTCTTGTCATGTTAGCTGATTTTGGCCTTCTTCTGTTTGCACTTACAGCATTCTAGAGGGAAACATTAATTGAGTTGTTGCAGTCATAGAGTTGCACCTGCTTTTCATGGTTTATTCTTGTTTCTCTATAGTTATTCCAGAGTTGAACTTAAAGTTCATTTAGTTTGTTTTAATACCAGTGTTTATATTTTTTTCATCTTTAATTACATTTGTTCTATTATTAGTTTACTCTTATCTTATTATTTAATTAATGTACAGCACTGTACACAATTGTTCTTTATGAATAAAGGTTCCTTGCATTGTTTAGCAGTGACAGACTGTCTCATTGGTGTAGAACCAAACAGAAGCGCTGTGTTTGGTTCTAAACCGATCCAAACATGGAGAAGCAGTATGTTTGGATCTGTCCAGAACCAGACATGGAAATGCAGCATTTGTAACGCGCAAGTGTGCAAATTAATTTGTGGACCAAGAATTCAACCAGACAACAGATGATGAGTTTTAACAGTTTATTAAAGAGTTTCTGGACAGGGACAGCAGCAGAAGTCAGCCACAGGAACCGGTATTTCTCGGGGTGGTTGGGAAGAAAGTCCAGAGCAGAGATCAGAAACGGAAAGACAGATGACTGAATAGAGTCTAATCCAAGATCCAGAGTCGTAGTTGTAGCAGAGGTCAACACCAGGAGATCAGAGGGCTGAAAAACTATTATTAGTTTAACTTTAAGATCCAGCTTTTGTATTTTATTTACTACCTGCTTTGATAATTTTTTAACCTCACTTGATTTATTCTGTTTTTGTTTTCCTTCTCTTTTATTGTTTAATTAATCAAAAGCAATTTGAATTGTCTTTGTACTAAACTGTGCTCTACAAATAAAGTTCGGTTCAGGATGAATATCATTGGTATGTTCATATAAAAGGGTTTATTATGCTAACTGTAGAAGAGAAAACACAATAAATATATTCAGTAACATGGTTTATTGTAAGCTGTTGGCAAAAAAGACATGTTTCAGACAAACAGCTATACCTAAAAACATTTGGTTGTTCTTCTCACAGAGATGTTAGGAGCTAAAAGTCCCATCACATTGAGACAGCTGTTCCTTTTCTATGTGGAAGTCAGACAATTACTTTAAGTAGGATATCAGGGAAAAGCAGTAAGAAGGTGAATCCAAGGAGAGCTGATCCATGTTACACTCATTAAAATCCTTTAGATGATCTATTATTTAACCAGATGAAAAGTCCAATAGCAAGAACGAAGAGGAGCTGAGCTGTTACTGAACTATAGAAGAGACACAAACTTCCTCATTCAACACAGTTCAACACACAAACATTAACTCTGACTGACTTTCTCTGTCAGTTGTCTCACTTCTAACAGGACAGATTGAATCCAAACATGATCCACTCTGAAACATTTTGTTGATAACAGTTTTCTCCTCCAACAGGAGTCCAATGTGATCATCTGGCACCATTGAAAAATGAAGAGTCCAGCTTGGAAAGCTGCTCTCTAACTCCTTTAATTCATCTATATTAGTACTCAGCAATGACTATTTCGTCTGGTAGCATTAGCATCCAGGGGAACCTCCTGAGTTGCTAATCTCACACTATGGTTTGGGTGTTGAATGAATTAAAAAGTGCCCAAAGATTGAAGTGAGCAAAACCAAGATGCACCTGCTGATCTCCTCTGTTGCAGTGACAGACTCTGCTGTGTATTACTGTGCTATGAAGCTCACAGGAAACACCAGAACTCTGTATAAGAGCTCTGCAATACTCCACAACATCCACTAGAGGGCCTCACACACTATTCATCCTCTATGATTTGTTAGGATTCAGTTTGATTGCTTGTGCAGCTGAGAATAAAACAGACATCAACGTTTGTTTTATCGTTTCACTATTTATGGGGGGATAAAGATGGCTCCCGGTGCAGCCTCTGCAGGACATCAGAACCATGGACAGAGCTTTGTTCCACCATTAAGACGTGTTTCAGTCCAGTTCTGTCCTGCTGTCAGACAACTGGTCTACACAGAGTTTTATTTGTACAGACTAAAACCTTGTGATGCATTTGGGTACACTGAATGATGCATTCAAGTACATATCCTAAAGAATTATATTCTTCATTAAATATCTCATGGTTTCAGTTTCCACCTTCAAACAAGAAGCTTCTTGGATTTGAATTCCCTGACTGGCGGCTTTCGGGCTTCTTCTCTTCATTCCACACTAGTGATCGTGGAGTCGAGTGTTTTTTGGAATCCTAGATTCTCTCCTCATCATCCCATTATCATTTTACAATAGACATTTTAATGAGAGTGTGCTGCATGTGGGGTAAATTTGTTCCTATAATTACAACAGTATCAGTGGCCGTTTCTGATTGGAGTGAATTGGGAAGCTGCCTAAGGTAGAATCTTGTCAAGGTCGGTGTGAGAAGCCTTGCCCCTCTGACTTGTTCCTAATATTTAAATACGATATACGTAGACAAAGCTGAACAACATCACTGCTCTACATGCAAAACACACTGACCAGTAAGTAAAGGGGAATAATGAGGCCATGAAGCATTAATGAAACCCAAAGCATTAATTTAGGCTATGATTTTGTTGTTTTAAGGTCATCAATGCAAGGTCAAATATTTCCATATGGCTCCTGTAATCCACTGTCCTAGTGTCAAAGCTATAGATGTGACTTCCAACTGTTGTTTTTTTTGGCTAGAAACGGATACAGATTCTTTTTCCTCTGGTGGTTCGATGGACGCAATGGGACATTAATGGTTTATAAATGTCTTAATGGTCTTGGGCCTTCTTATTTATCAGACCTGCTTTTAAATTATGAGCCCTCACGGACCCTGAGGTCCTTTGGTACCAGCCTCTTAATTGTTCCCAAAGTCAGGACCAGAACGGGAGACTTCGTTCCACCATTATGATTCCTGTCTTTGGAACAACCTGCCTCAGAACCTCAGGGCCACAGAGACAGTTGATGTTTTTAAAAAGAGGTTCTAGACCCACCGTTTTAGCGTAGCTTTTACCTTAATTTTTATCTATCTCTCTATACATCTATCTGTTATCTATTTTATTTAGTTATTTATTCGTACCTGCTTACTGTTATTTATATATTTATTTTTGCATTGCCTGTTTCTTGTCATCTTGTTTTATTCCAGTATTTTACTTTGGTTAACACTTTTATGTCTACTTTTAGTCTTGTTGTTTTTATTGTTTTTAAGGATCCTTGATTTTATTTGTTTCTATTACCTTTTTAGACATTTTTACATTTTTTTTTGTGGTGGGGTTGTCTTCTGGTATGAACGGATTCAAAAGGTCCTCACAACAGTGTCATGCCAGTTTTTTAAATTTACTTTTATTGTCAGTTGAGTTAGGGGTTAGAGCTTATCTTGCATTGCGGTAGATGGCCGCTCACACTGAGCCTGGTTCTGTTAGAGATTTCTTCATGTTAAAAGGGAGTTTTTCCTCTCCACTGTCACTACATGCATGCTTGGTGTGAGGTGTCAGCTGGTTTTCCTTAGATAGAAAACTTTTAACAAATCTGACTGTATGATTTGATTGAATTGTTAAGTGCCTTGAGATGACGTGTTGTGAATTGGCGCTATAGAAATGAACTGAATTGAATTGAATCATCTGCTGGGGTAACAGCAGCAAAAGCTAATAAAGAAGGCTGGCTCTGTTCTAGAAACTCATCTAGAACCTTTGGAGATTATTTCATAAAGAAGAATTCTGCATAAAGTAAAGAACATTAAGGACAACAGTGAGCATCCTCTTCAGAAGATTTTTAAACAGTTTTCAATAAGATGCTTCTCTACATCCAATGCAAGACAGGCCGCTACAGAAGATCCTTCCTGCTTACAGCTATCAACACCTAAAACAACTCATTCATAAACTGCCCATGAATTACTGCAACATTTAAGTTTGCTTTGGGATCAATAAAATATTTTTGAATTGAATTAAATTGAAATAAATTTTCATCTCACTCTTAGAATGACAGGTACCTTCAACAACTTTAAGTCATTTTTAAAGACCCATTTCAAACTTGGCTTTCATTTCACTGGAATAGAAATATTAGCCTGTTTTTGGTTAGTATATTATTTACTTTTTTCTCTCTCTCAGTTTAAAGATAGCCTCTTTTTCTATTTTGTATCATTGTTTATTGTAGATGTTTGTGTCTCATTGGTCATTTTTACAGAACATATGGACCCAAACAGCACTTTGGTTACTTTCAGTTTGTAAATGGCTGATTGCTGGATTGATTGACTGAGTAATTGATTAATCAGTTACTTTAAATGCTTCCAGAAGAGACTGAAATGACATTTTTTGAAGATCTGGATACCAGACGCATTGAGGAGGAAAGTCACTGTACCTCACGCCAATTTAATCAAATGGTAAAGGAACAAGAACTAATCAGTAAACCCAGTTTGCTTTGGAAAGTTGAACAGTTCATCCATTATGGTAATACATGTAAAGTACTGCCAACGTATACTAGAAGAATTGAAAATGAACCAAGACATACTAGTTAGGCTTTGTTTTAGAGAAATATACACTTTTAAATTATTTATGTTTCTGTCTCCAGACAGCCACAAAATGAACATTCTGATGATCTTTGGCTGATCATGATCAGTGTGCAGCTGCACATACCAAAACAAACCATACCATACCATCAGTACATTTTCTCTTTCAAGACAAACTAAAACATGGGAGACATTGGAGTCTTGTTTCCTGCATAGAAACAATGCTCCATAGCAAAATTTCTACTTTGTGTGACTATTTATTTGATTGTTTTAATTATTTATCTTATTCTGTTGTCCACACTATTTGACAATTGAGTCCAAACATAGTAAATATTGAGACCAATTCTATTTTTCCAAGCATTTTGCAACAGTTTTGTCTGCAGCTCTTTAGAAGCAGAGATGCTTGTCTTGTTTTACTGTGAATATTTTGCAACAAGTACCAAGAGGCCTTATATGCACAAGTTACACATTAAGCTGCTAAACTGCAAACTGCGGGATTCTGCAGAGGATAGTGAGGGGATCAATGAGGTTTACAGGAGTGTCTTCCTGTGTAAGCCTGTTAAAAAGCTGGGTCTGTTGCAATCATCAGTCTATCCGTCCATCCAGGGGATAAGTCCAGGAGGGAAACCCAGAATCCTTCTACCTGGAGATTTCTTTCAGCTCATTCTGGGGCCTTTCCAGTCTTTTGTTTCTCATGGGTCTTCCCTTGTGTCTCCTCACAGTGGCACCTGGAAAAATGTTCAGAAGGTTTTTCAGGAATCAGCATGATCAAATGACCAAACTTCAAATGACTGCTTTTGATTTTTAGGAGCAACAGCTCTACTTTGGGAACCCACAGGATTATAAAACTCCTAACCCTACCCGCATCCATGATCTCATTTTTCGGAGGGACAAAATATTGATGCAGGACATAACAAGAGGCCTTTTAAGTTTTTAATATTTTTTGTTTAAACACCTATTTCACCTATTTTTATTGTTTTGGGTTTTTATATGATCAGTGTAGCCAGTGGTTTATTCAAGATTTTAGAGAAATTGTTCTCTTTGCTGTATGATATTAATTATGAAACATATTTACAATAATATGGTGACATTTTTAACTAAACTAATAAAAATTATGATCTTAAATAATGATACATTGGGATAAAAAGTCATGAAGATTCATAACTTAAAAAAGGTGGTTTTCAAAATCCAACGGTGTGTGATTAATGATTGGGTAAGAATTATTTGCAAAACTATTACAATAAGCCTTAAACCTTGTTTTTTTAGCCCCCCTGGGCCTTTTGGTTAACATTTTTGTCCTTTAAATAATGACCAAAAACAGAGTTTTAAGTCAGATTTTCTCTGATACAACCACCTACAAAGAAACTAAGCGCATTAAAAGATTTACATCAGGAAAGAGGATTTGCATTACAAGGTTTCCCTCAGATAAAAGCAGAATGCTTGTTGAATTCTGTGGGTGTTTGAAATTTAAGCTGGAAGTTGGCTGAGGTGCAGAAACCCCCGCTCTATTTTTGTGAAAGGCTATTAAGTCTCAGCAGGATGTGCTTATTGCTGAGTAGTAGGGTTTTAAGTGTAGAAAAATATAGTCCGACTCAACATGAATGAAACTGTGTGATTCAAATAAAGGTTAAAACATTTAATTAGACACTGAAACACAGAAATAATGTGTTGGAACAGTTATTGCTGTAAAAATATCACACTTTTGTAGATTAGCTGAAGTCTTACACTTTGCCAAAATTGAAAGAAATAAATCCCCAATAATGACCATATTTGCTTTTGTCTTTTGCTATTATAACGATATTACAATAAACAGAGAAAATATGACATTTTGGCCGCATATTGTGAAAAGTTCAAATTAATCTAAGGGTATGTGAAGGATTCTATGAGCATGTTAATTCATTTTTTATCAAAATATCAAGAAAACACCTACATTTGGAGACTGCTTTATAATTAATCTTCTACTGCATATATCTTTTCGTAAAAACCCTTACCAATTTCATGTATAAACACTGTAGATCTATGCATCATTTATGGCCTGACAGTGTCTCGTCTTTGGAGAATTCCTTGTTTCTCTTATTCTACCCCCTGCTTGCTTGGCTGTACATTGTGAAACAATAGAAAATTGCCTGCACGACATTTTAAACACTCTTTCATCAGGGGGTGGAAATGTTTTGGCTTGCTGTTCTTGCAGCCAGAGCTTTATATACAGTAAATAATTGCATTGACATCATTCAGGAATATTTTGAAATGTGAGGCATAGGCAGCCTCTCTGTTGTCTGGATAGCTCAGTGCAAAAACAAAAGGCTTCTTGTCCGCAAAGAACAAAACCACATGAAATCAAAAGATGACAGAAACATGAAGAGAGTAGATGAGGAGATTTCAACATTCCTGGATAAATATCTCAAAGCAGACAAACAGTGTTTGGACTCATCAGTGGCAGACTGAAATTCCCAGAGGAGTTCATGTGTAAAAATCAAAACTCCCTTTGAGCCTAACCTCCACGGAAGTATACATTACCCTAATTCTCCAAAGATCCTGTGATGGATGCTGTTCCGCTTCTCGTCTGGCAGGACAACAGCATGCCCAGAAAGCCAGGAGGAGACACATTGATGTAATTTTCCTGAAATAGAACCCATCAACTGGATGCATCAGTGTGGGAACCTTTCCACTGGTTCACCAAGTTTCTCCTTTTCTGAGATTTGTTTTTTCAACTGCATTCAATTTCTGCTAAAATGTTGTTTTGATCACAACAAAAGTCTACTTTACAAATAGCATAATAGTTTTTACCAGCAGCAGCAGCAATAAATAAATAAATAAATAAATAAAAAAACACAAAAACACTCACACCCCCTGGAAGATTGTCACAGTGGTTTTATGTGATAGAGCAACATAAAGCATTTCATAATTGTAAAGTAATTCAAAAATGTGACATAGTTTTCAAATTTCTTTATGAATAAAAAAGGTCGATTTTTGAAACACCTTCAACTTAACTTGTATCTATATTTTGAGCTTTAATGTTTTTCCTTCATCCAAATCCTGCACAAAATAATATTTTTCTTCATTCATGCCTCTCAGAGTAAATCTCATGAGCTCTGCTGCCCATCCCTGTTTGTGAAAACAAGCGGTTGGAGAATATCTTCCTAAAAATGTCCCCTCCAGGAAGCAGCTACCTTAACCTCGCTGAGTCCACACTATAAGCCATCGTACACCATCTCCGATCAGCGAGAGGTGATGTGAGGCTTAGTGCACTATTACCGACTCATATTTCAGACTAAGTGGCTCTTTCAGCACATTATCTGTGCAGAGCAACAGCTTTTAGTTTTTAGCTTTTCTGGCTTGGAATGATCTCTTATTTCCTTCATCACAAGTGTTGCAAAACCGTGAAATGATGATCATCCAGTTGGGATGGTGTGGTTTTGTTTTGAAGGCAAGTTTCTTTTCTGGATTTAAAGAAAAAAACAAAACCAAATTAATACCAACATAGTGCTTAATACATTATTACATATATTTGCCTACATATATTTAAATCTAAAATTACAGATTTTCCCCTCGGCTGCTTCTGTGGTTAATCTTGTTTGTTGGTTGTCCTGAAAGTTTTGGCCGAGATTCAGAAGAGGTAGTTTTGCTGTTATTCATTATCAACTGCCTTCTGATTATCATTTGGTTGGACTAAATTTAGGGGTGTCATCAGGAAGGGGCTTAGAGAAATCCCAAGAAAATGTAAAAGATGTCTTAACTATGTGTCATTTTTTTCAATTTTACAGTAGTGTGCTACTGTGAGCTTGTCTGCCATGTTATTTCTAGATAAAATACATTGTTTTGTGGCTGTGAATGGACTAAAAGAAAAATAAAAGTTCCAACACTGCATTTGATTTGTTTTCATTTAATTTCCATCTGGGATAAGTAAAGTCATTTTGAATTGAATTAAGAGGTAGATTATCAACTTACTTTGTTGTTGAGAGTATTTGCAACTTTTTTATGAAGTTCCAATTTAGTTTTCTTTTTCATTTTTGGTTTAGTGTTGATGTGCAGCTCTCTTTTGAGTGATGGTAGAAGGATCTCAAAGTAGGTGGCCCATCAAATTGAACACATGCTGATCGCAGAAGCTTTGAGAGTTTGTCAATTGCACATTCCACCACTAGATGGAAGTGTTTGTCCATAAAGATTATTGCTAGTTCCAGCTGTTCAGACCTCTTAATGATTTCACTCTGACTTTGAGCCTGCCAAATGTTTACTGGAGTCCTGGAGCAGTTTTAAAATCTTTTGTCAAACTAAAACAATTACTGCGTCAAAAGGCTTGGCATGGAAAATACAGTTGCATATTTCATCAAACAGGATCATAACATGCTTTATTAGATTTAGATTTTAACTTGTTTCCTTAGTGGCTTTAAAAGTTAACTGAACAAGCTGCCAATGTAGAAGGGCCTTTTTTTAATGCGTATGTAAGCAGGATCTTTGAGCAGAAAAGAGTGTGCTTGTGCATTTTGCCAATATAAACAAAAGACAATAAAAGCAGAGTGCATCTATGCTGATTGACAGCAACATTTAATCTGTTTAAACTTAAGAGACAACCTAATCCTAGGGTTGTATGTACAGGAGCTATTTGAGGAATGTAGTGACTGTGTACTAATAAAAATAGCTATGTGTCATCTGGTACGCATCATGTTTTTCACTATGAGTGGCCCTAAGAGACAAAATCTTTAATTTCTCTTACTTGCCCTGATGAACTCTCACAGAATCACAAGTATTGCCTTACATAAAGGCAACCAAACCCTCACGCAAACACCACTATAATCAAACTCTCTCACACATATAATTAAACCCCTTTTTAATTTTTTTTTTAGGCTCTAGTGGCCTTTATTTTTGCGTTATTTTTTGAAAGTGAGAGAGTGTAAGACATGCTGCAAAGGTCAACTGGCAGGGACTCGAACCAGCAACACCTGCGTTGAGGACCGAAGCCTCCGTACATCGTCACCCACTTACCATTACACCAAATCCCAAACCCTTTCACATGTACTATCAAACTTTCTTTTACATATACTATCATACCTTTTTACATATACCATTACTTTCTCTAAAAATATACAATTAAACTCGTTTTATATCCAAGCAGATTGTGGTAGTTTACGACACGACCTGTATGGGATAAACAATTATTGAGTCGCAACCTGATGTCAAACTAGAACATCCATTAGGGGGCATATCTCTGAAGGTTCTCAGTCATCCAGATCATGGTCAAGCTTGGAAAGTTCAGTTTAGGCAACTGGATGTGAAGTTTTCTAGAAGATGTTTCTTCTCTCATCCAAGAGGCTTCCTCAGTTCTAACTGATGCAGGAGAAAACAGGGATAAATATACTGTAGGTGTGGCAAAGAATAGAGGAGGGGGGAGAAGAAACAACAGGTGACTCTGATCCCTCCAGCATAATGGCCAATAGAGTTAACCTGGATGGTCGTTGGTGAGGTTCTGATGGGTCGTTAGCTTCATTGTTGGAGTGGTTTCGGTCACGTGCATCTTTCAAGGTTGAGTCAGGTGAAGGTAGGTTAGAGGTAAATCTTTTTGTTATAGTTCCTAAAACAGGTTATATCTGAGACCACCTCCTCTGTTAAGGGATGTTTTTTCCAGATTAACAAACATGGCTTCTTTGACCCACCTCTCAAACCATCTGTGTTCCCTGGCTAGAATATGGACATTGTTGTCCTCAAACGAGTGTCCTTTAGCCTTCATGTGTAGGTGGACCGCTGAGTCCTGTCCTGTAGAATTAGACCTCCTGTGTTTACTGTTTTTCAGTGTAGTTCTGTTTCTCCTACTGTGACTAACTGGATATGTTCTTTTTCATCCTGTGACATGGGAGCTGGCTTGGAGCTCGTCTGCTTGGCTGTGTCTTTCCTGACGGGGGTCAATAGTTACAGATTTTCCTAGGTGCGCTGCGGAGGGGCTGAGTGGGGAGGCATGGAATCCCAAAATTAAGTAATTTGGCCTTGCGGACCTTACAGACGCATTAAGAATAAACCAAGCTTAAGCTGGAGGATAAGTGGGACTGAGGGTATCCTAAGAATAAGAGAGGAGATGGGGGCAGAGA
Organism: Jordanella pulchra; assembly: GCA_034780135.1. Classification (NCBI taxonomy): domain Eukaryota; kingdom Metazoa; phylum Chordata; class Actinopteri; order Cyprinodontiformes; family Cyprinodontidae; genus Jordanella; species Jordanella pulchra. The sequence continues at coordinate 1,334 of JAUZNJ010118943.1, read as the reverse complement.
TGAATGATGCGTAGAAGGAAAGCTGGGCCTTGGTCTTAATGAAGAGAGTCTTGAATGATGAGTGGCTTCACAGGGGTAGAGTCCTGACATCGATTGGCTGGAGCTTGAGTGAAGCATGACACGTGGTGGTCCAGGGGAAGCTGAATGAGGCTTTCAGGTTGAAGTTTGCTTAAGCTTCATATTAAGGTTGCAAACTAGAAGCATAAATTGATTGTATGTGAACTGAAACAACACTAGTTTTTTTGTTAAACATGTTTAACTTATTCTCCCACCTCAGTTATGTGTAGCATAACTGAGGTGGGAGAATAAGAGTAATCAATGTCCAGTAAACACACTGGTCCCTGCTGTCACTCACACTTTAATTCTCACAGGAGTAGTAATGAGGTACACTTGCCATGTATTATAGATCACTACATACAAACATATCCAACTACACTTTATGTTGATATGCAGAGCCACCGTATGTTCACGGTGCAAGAGGAAAACATCTCTGTCAATGAGGCCGAAACCTAGTGATGTTTTGAACCGTGAGTGTTTGAATGGAATGCAATCCAAGCAGTGTGGGCTGACGCTGTGTCCAACAAGCAAAAAAGACCACCAGCTCCATCCTCTGGCATTACTACTGCCATCACGCTCTGTGCAGAATACACCCCTTCTTACAAATGCAACCTGGTGGACAGATGTGATAAACCTGTCTTCACCCTTTGGTGCTGCTGGAATCCAGGTCAACACATTGCTTTATGAAGAGATAAAGAGATCGCATTCTTGGCAGCGTCTGTCGTCTGGCAGGTTGGAAGGGTCATCTAGGAGCGACTGAGGTGATGAATGCACCTGATTGTTCCTTAAACTCTGGTGCTGAATACAAAGTTTATGCTGGGCTCTAGGTCAGATGTACTGATAGTAATTCCACTGAATGAATCTACATATTATATTTACAAAGAAAACACTGTTAACTGTAAATATTTCCAGGTGTGCAATATAAAAGAAATAGCACAGACATGATGCACTATCTAAATTAGGATTTGTGGTAAGTCCTGGAAAGCAAGACTGGGTCATCAGATATCATTTCTTTAGGCATGAGTCTGATAGCTTTGGTGACTGTAAGAAAAATCTTGGTTTTTGCTGAATTCAAATATGAAGTAAAAGACTAAACAAAAATGGTACTGCAAATAGATGTTATTAAAATATCTTTCACACATTAAGTCTAAAAGAGTTAGCTATATATTTTAAATCGTTATGTTGGGATCCGGAGTCTGCCTGTTCCATCTTTCCTCCAGCAGAGCGCGCCGTGGGTCTCCTGGGCTGGAGCCCTCACACACCTGAGGGTCATCAGC